>DWAJ01000222.1:0-40618 GCA_018238005.1 Eurema mandarina
GGAACCAGCCCTGGCTTCGAACGATTGATGCAGTGAGTGTACAGACATAGAAATCTGAATCACTCTAGCGATTAAAAAGTCCGCATGAAAAGTGGTGGGTATTGTTGAAAGATTATAGCAAACATAGTGGCAGACAGAAATCGACTTAGTTTTATACTATGTAATGATTATTTGCTTTAATAAATTATGAGAAAACAAAGCAATGCTTTTATGCATTTAAACTTACCTAAATATTTTATTATTAATTGAAGCGTTGAGGCTTCTCAACGTCTCCATAAAAGGATAAAGTTAAATCTTATTTTGACAGATTTATTTCCGAAGAGCACGCAAATTCTCGAGAAACGATTTACAAGTGGGACAAACAGAATAACGCGATCCAATACAAATATCCTGGTGTGAATAAACTTGCAATTATTTAGACGCTTAAGAACTTCTTCGAAACCAATGTTTTTATTCCGTGATTGCTGAACAAATATGAGGCAAAATTTGGTTTCCTAAAAGACTTATCATAATTATATTTAGATTTTAGGTCAGAGAAGTCTCACTTTGGTTAAGCATGAGAATTTGTAATAAATGTGTACATCGAAACTTAAAAAATGTTGATTCCTTTCCTTTGACAAAACGTTATTAAAAATAATTAAATTGACTCTATACTTACCAGCTAATTTAATCCTTTACAATAAAAGCACGTTAAATCAACTTATTTCAAAACAGAACGAAATTACGATGAGCGATGACTGTTACAATCGTAACGAAAAATTGGTACAAAAAGTTACATTACTTTGAGCTAATAGAACTTTCACTAGATTGCTACATCGGTTAACTCAATGCATACGATTGCACTGATAATGGGACTATGGACGATGTAGCTTCGTTTAAGGATCTCAACATCGAAAGAATTGTCAAATCAATAAGACCCTTGAGTTGATGTTGGTAGCTTTAATTATAAAGTTTAAAAACAATATGACAATAAAGGGAATGAGAAATTATATAATGATATTTTGGAACATGAAGGTTCCTGTTGGTAAAACATACATAGGTGTTGATTTTCAGGATTTGATAAATGAAATAATATGCAATGTATTGACTTTTTCCTTTAAAAATATTAGAAAAAAATATTGTGAAATTAAATCAATACGACATTTTAAAAACTTGAAGGGAAGATTCCAAGTCAATCAACTACTTAGAGTCGTTCATCTTAGATAATATTGCACCCAGCTGTGAAGTCAAGATCGCGTGTGATAAGGCTACGTCAGCCGACCTTGCTTTCTATAACATTATGTTGGAGTACTTGACATTAGCAAGTACTAATATGTTATATAGTAATATTGTAGCGACCGCAACTGTGCGCCGAGTGCTGAATCGCACTTATGATATTTTTTTGAGCTTATATATATATATCTGCTACCTCTTGACATATAACCAGTTGGATCATCGGATCGTTTAGTGATCTTGCCTCTGGTTCGAGGAGGATAACAGTCCCCCTTTCTCCACGATATAACTCATACATATTTGTAATAAACTTTCTTTCTTTGTCTCCTAAAAATAAGTACTTCTCTAAGGTATTGAAATTGTATACGTTGTATTGAAACTTAATCAGAGATTATGTGTAGACAGCACAGCTACACATATGTGTAGAAGCATGGACATATATAATAATATTTCAATAACATACTCAAGCGAAATTTTTAAAAACATTAGTTAGAAAAAGTCAATTTTATTTACTTTTAACGATTAATATGACATTAACTATATCACAACATTGTCAATAATTTATAGGTTACTAATCTACTTTATATAAAACCATATGTGGATGACTTGCATAGTTTGATATTTGTCCTTGCTGTAGACGTATTTGGTTAAAGCTAACTTGACCGTGTGGCCACTTATTGTGATAACGTAAGGTTGTTATATAAATAATATTGATGCTTTGTTCTTGAAATATAATTTATAGTCATCGACAAATCTTAATGACTAATACGTAAATCTGGAGAGTTCGTTTGTTTGAACGCGCTAATATCAACGGTTTTTAAAATTTATTTTCCTATATAAAATAAGCTACATTATTCTAGACTGGGGGATAAAGAATAAAATATTTAATTGGGTATTTTTAAGGCGCTGTTTCTTATTAATTTTTTGAGCTAAACAATCATTCTTAGTAATAATTCCGGTTGAGAATATTCCTATTATTATGAGACATTAAGACTTCTTAAATTGGCCTATGTTTGACTGAATCTAGTAGCTTATTGCAGCTTAAAACCAACATTTATTGACTTATGTCTTAAGTACACTTATTCAATATATTCAATGTTAATATCGTATATAAATTATGCACCGTGTTTTATCACCAGCATCACATAAATCAGATATTAATTTGAATGAGATGTTGCAACCGCGAAACATTTATGAGTGCAATGAACTTCTTGATGCACTGCGGAGTCGGTTAATTTGAAGTTTGATGATTATGATTATATGAACCGTTTCCGATAGATTATGTACGTGAAATCTCGGTATGCCAAGGACGGTACTAACTAATTTGTTTTGTTAATGTATGAAAAATTAAGAACGAATGCTCCGTCGTGCTATTTTAATAAAGGGATTGTTTTGTATTGGATCGTATTATTACTGGTTTTTTGTTTTCTTTTTTTAAGTAAGAGATGTCTTTGCCTCAGAAGGAAAAAAGAAATATTCTGTTTGAAAGATGATTTTGGGATTGTGAGTAAATATATTTTGATGATTATCTGTTCAAGATGGCTGCTGTCACAGAATGATGAATCTAGTTACCTTAATTAAATTATCAAATAAAATGTTCAATTTTAACTTTTTAATTTATTCTTTTAACACGCTATTTTTTAAACTTTCCACTACAAGACAATACACGAATTAAGAGTTATTTCCACTTAAGGTTAGGTTATTATGGTAATGTCCATTGTTTGTATGTTTTTGTCTATCTGATAAATAATTATGTGTACGAAGTTAGCGCTTAACGGAGGCTCGGTGAGCGGCAGCCGTGCAAGGCCGATAAGTTATTTTAGCTTCACTTTACAAAGTTAAGCCTAACTTTATATGGTTCTGTGAAACCTTAAGTGAGACTTGAACGATTTTATAGAAAAGTTCTATGTAGAATTGGGTTTAAGTACTTTGTTATTATCTGTAGTAACCCAAGTTTTGTTATTACTTTATAATAACCCACATTATGTAATGTAATACATGCAGGTTGTTTTGATTCTCTTTAACATATAGAAGACTTTAATTATATTGATATCAAATTGTACTATAAAAAAGATTATTGATAATTCTTTCTAAAAGAAATCTGAAAATACTTATGTAACACTACTTTTACACGAAACTTTAGAATTAATAAAATCAATATATTATCTAATTTTTACTTTAATTCACACCTAAAAGATTTTTGTTACACTTAAAGGACCTTTTGTCATCCCATACAACATAATACATAATAATACAATAACCAACAGCTATTATTTAAATTTTCTCAGTCGAACAAGCAATAGTTAGTAGTTACATAACGCATCTCATCTCAATTTCAATGTTTGGCAGGTGTCAGTCAAAACACACGGGTCGTTGCCCTCCGAGCGGTGTGATCTGGATGGATCGAATTAACCAAGTTAATGGAGTTTTTGAGGTCCATAAATGGAACAGATGAGACGTAGATTTTGTGATATGAGGTTATATGATATGCCTGGATCACTAATATGGATATAACATTATAGATGTTAAGTATACTTTATAAACAGTACGTAAATAGGTTTGACATTAAGAACAGCATTTGATTCAGATATTAAAAGATGTACTGCATTTACATATGTAAAGAATATATCTTATTAGAATTTTGTTCACTGTAAAGATAGGCATCTGAAAAGAAATTTATTAATTGTCAATTGTTAATAAAAAAATTAAGATTTAACTTTAAAAACAATTATTATTAGTGTGCACTACGGTTAATGGCTGTATTTAAAATCATTAACCAAGTCAACAACTATAAAAAATATATATTTTGTAAATTGAATTCTTTTACAAACGTAAACAAGTCATTCAACCTCGTAGCTCAAATATTTCAAATGAAGTAACGTGAAATAATAGCCAATTTTAATTGAACAAAAAACGTATACTTTACAAATGAAGACAGAAACATGCTAACCACCTATTTAACGTTAGTGTTAAATAATAATATGACTTATGATACAAAGTAACTAGAGTATGAAGACTCGTTTATGTAACGCCTAAAGAATAGCATCATTGTGTCGTGAACTTTAAAAATGTATGAAAATATATTATTTAATAAATTTTGTAATACGGCTTAATTACCTACATTGCATTGTCAAAGGTTGTTGGGTAACTTCCTTAACGCCGTAGGGTTAGTATCGACAGTATCACCGGTCTCTAATTATACATTCTCATTTCGACACTTCAAACGCAGTGTAATCATGTGTAAAACTTTTGTAACAATAAATGCAACGTATTTACACATTTGAAAGGATTATATTGGTTCCATTTGTTGCAAGGACGAACCGAACGTACAAAGAAAACTCGGTTGTGTAATAGATTTTCCATATTGCATTGAGCCGTGAAAGCGACAGTGGCTGGTCACTGGCTTCTAACAGTTTGTAATGAAGGTGAAATTGTTCCGTTAGCGGAGGAGTCAAGGCCGTGTGTTTTCTTAAAATCTGTAGCGTGTATCACGAGCGATATTTCTTACGAAACCAACCGTGTTACGGAATAAGGTCATAGATTTAGTGATTTTGTGCGAGATTATATCTATTAGCTGAAGCGTGAGCATTGTTACAATTTAGTTTGCGACACATTACTTGGTACGCGTTGAAGATTACGTTCGTCGATAACCCGAGATAGCGCGACGCACGCCCCGGTTCATAACATTTTGGCTTTGATCATTTCGATAAATTCCTACCTGTATTTGTAACAAACGCAGTCTTCGTGGTCCAATATTATTGAGTAAGCAGTTAGCAACGCGGGGAATGAAAGTTAAGGCCTAATTGGGAGTATCGTAGACCTGCTAATGAAAAAATGCCGTTTGCTAGACAGGTTTCCATGTCAAAGCCCTCGAGAAAAGTAGTTGGATTTCCTTGGGCTACTAATGCATTCGATACAGCTGATTTAAGATTTTGTCAAAATATATTTTTAGTGACAACATCCGAGTAAAGATAATATCGACAGTTTGGAGTGTTGACTTTGTCGAATAGAGTCACAATTTGATCGCTCTTAGGTAGTACGTACCTTTACTTTTAATCGGCAAATTTTCAAGGCACTATAAATATAAATGAGACTTTTTCTTACGTCAATTTTAAGTGTAAAATTATACATTGTTAATGTTTAATAAAATGTAAAATGCAACAATTAGTGTGCAGATAATTGTTATAATTGCTTGTAAAACTTATGTTACGTTGTAAATTAAATAATCATTGCGTACGCGCAGGATCACGCGAGCGAATCGGAAGTGAGGTATTTTGGCTACCGACACGAGCGCACACACACATACACACTCTACATACTAAGCCTCATGTATACATAAAAACAAACCACGCATACACAGACGCGAAGTGACGCAATACAAGTAATTGTGGCTTGACCCGCTTTAATATTATCTCATATTGTTATGAAATTAATATAATAATTACGTGTAAATGCATTTTGTTACGACACTAAAAAGTATTTAAAAGTTGACCACCTTATTTAATAATGTTGACCTTCTTACTTGCCTTGTTGTTTGTTATAATATGTACTAAAAACTTGTTAACTATCAACGTAGATAAAGTAATAGGGCTGCTTGGCACAGGGGTGGTTACTCGGGGTCCCATTCTAGGAAAACCTTGGCGATTGTCCATAGTTAGAGGTGATCACGACTATAAGACGACCCTGTATTACAGTTCATACATATTGTCTCCCTTATCCTATTTATATTATAAGCGCGAATGTATTAGATAGTCTATGCAAAAATTAGTAGCAATATATTTAATGCATAAATTAATAGGTTGATATATAGGACACATTTATCACGGGGACAAAAATAAACGGGTAATACTGCGAGTCACGAATAGTTACTATCTGCATCTTTCTCGTATTAACTTCTGATCAAGCCATGTAGGTATAACATATAACACATGCATATAAAAAACGTCATAAGCTTTCCCTGGCGGTCAATGCCGCCGATAGATCTTGTTCCAGTCGCATGTTACTTACGTAAGCTCGATGATTATAATTCATAAACGATTACAAATAGTGTAGATAGTGACTAGTGAGCCAATCATTAATAATAAAGATTGAAATTGTTGAGATTGATTTCGGTGAGGAATTTTCTTTGGTATAATGTTGAACGTTTACATGTAGATTTGTACATAGATTTCAAAGGCTATTACGAATCGACAAGAGAAAGAAAGATAACTATTATCGTAATTGTAAAAATAGCGTAAGAAAAGTGGGACTATGTTCGTTGGTTTGTATTTATATGTGTAAGTGTGTTATTGTTTGTTTTAATTTAAAGGAAACGGCCAAAAGAAAGTAATAATTATTAGAAACTAATATTGAGTAAATATTGACCCCGTAAGCAAGAGGTCTAACAAACGCGTTGCGTGATTTTATAAAAGAAGAAGGAACTTTAAAGTAGTAATGTCGAACTGACGAGACATAGAAAACTCTTAATTATTAATAAGAATCTAATATGCATATATACCTACATAATTTGAGGTAATGCAACAGTTGCGACAAACCAGCTTTTAAAATAGCACAGTTGATTAATACCACAAGATATGACACCCGATACACAAATTGCATAATTGATATTACTTCAAGACGTAATAGTATCAATATTCAAAGTACCGTCAGCAACTTTCACTACTCCGATTAATTCCTGTGCAGTACCGATGACAACGATAAAACCGTGAATTGAATCTATTAGCAACTAGAGCGGAACTCTACTTACAATTCAATTATCTGAAACGAAAACACAAATAGTATTGGGAAAGATTAAGTTTCCGAGTTCGTATTTGTATTGTGAACGAAGCGTTGTTCAGATGCAACGATCATTGTTCGGTTTATGTAATTATAAGTGTAACGTTTTATGATTACATTTTCAATTCGGTAATATTATATTGTTACAATTGGTTCCTTTGTAATTGTTAAGGTTTTTCTTTTTAAGAACTGAATAGATCGGTTGCGTAATGTTCTTTAAGTTAATAAGTTTCTTAAGGCCTTAATTCGCAGCTTAAGGTATATCATAGTTTGTATATTGCATAAGGTATCCTACCTTATGCACGCAAATTATGCCTAGCACGATAGATGTCCGCCCTTCCGTCCGACAGCTTTCGCTGTACGTGAACGGAATCCTCACGAATATTGATGTTTCGTAATACTGTACTCCAGTTCCCTTGAGTTGCGTACATTGTCCACGTAATTTGGATTTATGTGTGAATTATTTATGTGGAGCAAGGATTGAATAGCGCTCTATATTTGAAGGTTTTACTTTATTTGTTTTACTGGTCTTGGTTAGTATGTTAAGGAGATTTTTTTATACCTATTCATTGTACAACGTAACATACTTAAATGGTGAACTTAATCTTTTAACTAAGTAGTTTGTTAATATGAAGTATGATATCATTATTATTAGTAACATATTTTCGTATACGGAGACAATTTTTGATATTGTATTAATATCTGGATAAGATTGCATTCTATATGAAAAATTTATTAATTAAATTCTAACCTTTTTACAGCATACATTTTTACTATTTCTACTGTCATATTAACTTACTTACACTTAACACTAATTGTATCGTTGTTAGCTATCAAATTAAAACAATCATAAATTTACTAAGCTGTCGAATTAGACGTGCCAATGATTAATTGGCACGTGTTTATTGGCTATATTATACTTACTTATTCATTTTTAAGTACAATTTTTTTACGTAAAATCTCAGTCGCTTGTCTAATGTATGGGTTTCATTATTGAGTTATGTTAGACTTTTATTGACCAAAGCCCTACTGTGTTCCGTCTTATCATACCAGTGATATACTTATCACATGCCCATAGATATATGATACATATATATGTTATATACCTACTTTTGGTCGGTAATATCTATGCTAGTTAATAAACTATATTTGTGATTATGAAAGTATTGCGATATGCTTTTAATTAAATAAAAATTAAATGTATTACAAAACACATCTATCCCTTGTTCGATATTATTGTTTCCGTCAATGTAATAAAAAAATTATCGATATTGGCCAAACGAGTTATATAAAGTATCGTAATACAAATTGAAATATTTCCACATTTTCTTATTTAATCGCAGAGTTTATGAATGGGATTGCATAATGTTTTCTATCCTTTATCTAATTAACAAACTATGTATTTATATATAACTACAAATAGTTCTAATTTAAACTTTTACATAGCTACTACTACAGTTAACATTACATATTTCTACGCTATAAATTAACTTTCAAAATTAAACTGAAACAATACTTAAATATTTTACTAAGAGCATAGGCTAAAAGTTTTTCAAGTAATTAATAAATATTAAAGTTTTACAACTACTGCCACTCTTAATTAATATTTTTTCTAAATTATGGCAACTCGTTAGACCCACCAGATTCTATAGCACCTAAGCGCCTCTATATCTACATAGTTATGTAACAGTGCGTTTGTATTCCACCTTAACAATTAGTCTTCATTGAAGCAGCTCCATACTTTGCATTACGTGGCCTCACATAACCGAGTTACGGTATAACGGAACTGGGAAGGATAATTATCTTACATTTCGCGCTCCGACGATTTCTATTACTTAACAATCAACGCAATGACAACTGTATACAGTTGGGGCGATAGGCAAAAAGCTAGACACGTTTTTAGGTTTTATTTGCTAATGTTGGCTTTTGTTGTCTGAACTATTATGTTCATCGGAAAGCGTATTGTTTCGATTGTTGGGCATTCTTCTCGTATTATCTAAGGACAACGTACTAGATGTATCTCATATTTGCTAATTCCTTATTTGCTGAAAATATGTCAAGTCGCATATCGTATATATTAATTAAGAAATGTGAATACATTTTTGTACATTTACATTTTATTAATCTATTTTTTAGTTACAACTTCATCATGATCATTAGTCATTACTATTCTTCTGTAACTATTAGCTATTTAAGCAGTGGACCTATTTGAATACACATTCAAGGTATACGATTCGTACATAAATCTAAGTAACTAAGACAAAAAGCTACTTATCTTACAACTACAGATGAGATATTTAAAGGCACCAAAACGTTATTAGTTACGTTATAACGATATTGCATACAATTTGTACAGGACACGACATGAAAACACCTACATACTGGCGCCCAGACCAATAATAATAAGTAATACACCGAATTCCTTACTCGCCAACCGAATGCATTACCGCAACGCAACCGTTCAAAAGTCACTTCATTATTCACACATTTACAAAACAATGTCGAAAGCAAGTTTATCATAAATTCAATTATTCCGGTACATCTGCGCTGAGGTATGCAATGTCGTAATGTCGTAATATCATTTCACTAATATTTGTACAGACTAGTCGTATGCCCTGATTTCTTATGGCAGAGCTTTTTCTTATTTTTGTTAATCACTACGAGAATTGTTACAAATTCGGAATATTTAAGAAATAAGTAAACTATGGGACGCTAACGCTTTCTTCTATTGAAACTTTTTTTAAATGTTTCAGTCGTCTAATCACCAATTTTTACACAGAATACAGTTATAAGATATTGAAAAAATAAATGTATATTTAAAGTTTAATCATTCTTAAAATCACAGATACACGGTTTTATTTAGGTATATGGATATAAGATTACTAGCTGTCGCCCGCGACTCCGCGTCCCGTAGACCCCTTTTTTAACCCCTTTTCCAGTTAAAAATGTATGTCCTATGTTCTTTCTCAGGCTCTAAACCATCTGTGTACCCAATATCATTACAATCGGTTCAGCGGTTTGGCTGTGAAAGCGTAAAGTTATAAAAAGTTTCAACCCCTCGCGCAACCTTTTGGGGGTTGATTTAAAAAAAAGTAGCTTATGTCTTTCCCCAGGATCTAGACCATCGGTGTACCAAATTTCGTTCTAATCGGTTCAGTAGTTTTAGCGTGATGGAAAAACAGACAGACAGCCAGAGTTACTTTCGAATTTATAATATTAAGTATGGATAAAGTAGGTACCTACTTTTTAATATGTATTTCCGGTTGCACCTGCTCAGATCGTGAACAAACCATTTGCTTGTTACAAATTAATAAAAGCGATTTGTTAATCACGTTTTGTCCTACATATAACGTGTTATTAAATAATTATTTTTGTTGCAGGTATATCGCCATTGAATATGGAAATGGGAGTATTTACATATAGGAAGCAAGGTCTAATAAGTCTGTATAAATAAATAACTAAATGTCGGTTTGATTACACCACTTAAGTCTTAATAAGGGCTGTTATGATTATAATGATTTTTGCTATGAAAGATGAGAAATAGTGAGCAAGAAATAGCGATAGAGCGATGGGAAAGAAAAATAACTACATTAAGTAATATAAAATTAACGGGTTCTAGTAACACATCGAGACGTTAATTAAATTAACATATATATAATATAATATAATATAATATAATATAATATAATATAATTAATATAATTCAAATTCATTCGTATTCAACAAAATAATAAACTTAAGCAATCTTGTAAAATGTTTTATGTATAAAAAACCGCACATGACAATATTTAATACCACTATATAATTTCATGCAATAACTGTAGGTTTAATTTTAAAACATAATGCATTATAGTAAAAAAAAACCTTGAGTCAAATGAGATATGAGGCTGCTTATGATTTATTGTTATTCTTAATGGCTGACAATCATTGAACTGAAAATTATATAATATTGTTTTATTAACTTTAAAATACGTTAGAACATATAATCGTATTATATGTATATCTAAATGTCCTATGTAATGATTCTACATAATAAGTATTATAAATATCTAACGTTGGTATATTAATTGAACTGTCCAGCTATAAAAATACTGTTAATTTAATTTAACAAAGATTTAAATTCTTAATCTATATCTGTACTAATATATAATACAGAAGTAAAGTTTTTGTGTTTGTTAAATTGTAAGGGCTAATCTCGGGATCTACTGAGCCGATTTTAAAAATTCTTTCACCAATAGAAAGCCACATTATTGCTGAGTGTCATAGGCTATATAAAAAAGGATGGTTAACATTATGCCCAACGAAGTGGGCACGGGTCCGCTAGGTTCTATATAAAGCGAACTCTATGGCGAAACCAAGCAAAGAAGGGTAGCAATTTTTACAGTCGATGTATATGTTTGTCTCATTTTAGTCCTTAAACGACGTGGCTGTCATAAGCTATAGTAATTTGAGTTTCGCTTATAACGTATTCGGGGTATAGTTTTTGAACTTTTCCTGTATACTCATTAGTACTACACAATATGTCCAAGACATTCGAGTTCTTAAAGTTTAGTAATTATCAAATGTCTTAGTTTATCATTACCATCATACTTCGCATATAGCAATCTGTTCATATGTATGTGTGCATATTAAATACCCCACACTAATCACCTTATGTAACAAGTACTATATGATCGGTTGAAATCAATACATATATATTTAATAATACACTACATTAAAAATGATTGACATTTGGTATTTGCTATTTAGCATTTTAGGTAACGGGTCAATTTCGAATGTATTGCAAATCTTTACTAACATTATAAAGAGCTACGTTGTGTGTTTCATAGGGTTATATAAATTGGAAAAATATTTCTTTCGGAATAGGTCTTACGCGGTAGAAACTATGAGGCAGAGTTTAGTTATGGTTAAGTAAAAGTTTTTGGTAGTAACAGATTTTAAATAAAAAATATTACTTGAATATTGGTACACATAAAGTTATAATTTTTTCCTTTTTTTATTGTTATAGGAGCAACAGAGCAGAGCTATTGTTTTTGCAAATAGAGGTTATTCATTGTCAAAATTTCACTGAAAAAATTAAATCCATTCGTGCCAGTTTTCTGAGATTTCTCGCAAAAACTCATTAGTTGTACTCAATTGTATAAGTGTATTTTCGCTAATAGTTATATAAAAATACCAAACTTTTACGATATAGAATTATTAATATAGTACGTAAATTTGAAGCATGTGTTGCATTTTTAGCCCAAGTAGTCATACTTATAGTTGAAGGTCAAACCTAACATGTCTCGCAGAGGTTAACGTGATGAGCCGTAGGATAATCGTTCAACGGTCGTAGGTCAAGTTAACTTATGTAACTATTGCACAACGCGTCTCTACTCATAGTATTTATGATAAAGATAAAAAAATCTTGGTTCGTAATTGCTAAAAAAATAAAAAGTTTGTCTATTTAAATTTGATAGCTTGTTTCTAACCGCAAATAAACTACCAACTTCGCCCATGCATATTTGCAATCTTAATTTAAAGGGGATTTACGTACAACGGGACTTAAGAGGTATTTTGTGGAACACACGTCACTGTAAAACGATCTTATGTATCCCATAGATGGTAAGCTAGCCGTTAATTTCATATTTAGTTAGTTAAAAGATAAAGAATGAAAAAATTAAGAGTTATGTGTGATTGTAGAAACTAGTTGTGCAATAGTACTTAAAATCTTAGTCCAATCACTCCGGTCCCATTTTGTCGGACACAAAAGGGACTTGCCTCACTCTTAACGGATAAAGAGCTGCACTAGCTATTATCAAGCTGCATCCAATTATGTCAAACGGTGATCCGATCTGATTTATATAATTTGAAAGTAATCCATTTCACAGCGAATTCGTTTCAAGTCACGTTTTTAAGACGCTCGTGATAGGTAACCACCGGTTGTTTTCTAATTAGAATAGAAGTGGATATTATCTGCGTCTGACGTACGTCGTAATACAGTGTAATAGCAAACACGATTGCTTTAAAGTAAGTACAGTTAGCGATGGTGTTTGCAACGTCTTGATCGGTTTTAAGTAAAAGCGGTTTGGCAAGACGAGCGATATGCAGGAAATGTTTGAAGAAGATTCGCTTTCGTTAAGGAACATCTTACAGATGTTTCGTTACGTAGATGGTTCGTTCGTGAATAGAATTTGTTGCTTTGCAATCTCAAGAAAATTTAAATAGTGAAAATTTGTTTGATTAACAATTGTTAGCTAAATAGTGTCATCAGATGATTTTGAATAAATTTTAAATATGTATAAGTTACAGGGTTCAGAGATTTCTATTCTATTGAGCAAATTAGACAAAACAAATGTTTTCAAATTGACAAACGTCAACGAAACTTCCGTATCAAAACTGTAACCGTAACAGTTGCATAACCATTTGTTGATCGAACTGGCTTAATAGAGCACATATTGTTTAGAATTGCGTTAGTCACGACTGTTAGCTCGGGACCTGCCGGACTGCGCCCACTTGTCACTGAATTGCCCGCCATTTTCAGTGTTGCAATGCAGTAGGCCAGGCTTAGGGCTTTAGTCAGAAATAGCAGATTGTTATCGAAGTAGTTCGGCTTAGGGCTATTGATCATTCCGAGGAATTCTGTAAGTGTGGGTAATAGATCCAGCTTATATTATAAAATCGATATCTTGTCAGCACGACTGGTCGTTTGTTAGGTTTACGAAAATATTACCTAAGGATATTTTTGTTTTGAAAATATCCTTTCATTAAGTGAAAGGGAAAAATCTATTTATGGTGGTAGAACGTAAGGTAAATTTTGAGTTTTCGGGCGTATAATAGAAATTTGTTTTTTATGGACGTATATATGATAAGAATACTTTGATTAAGGACATTCTATTTGACATCGTCATATTGCGTATAAAATGAGACCTTGCGCTAAGTGCAAACGTTACTAATATATAGCTCATCATTATAAAAATGTGGGATAACAATTACTGTTATTGTTACCTTAAAAGTTAAAGAGTATCGATGTAAGAAAACAACTAACGAATTATTTGTCTATTTACATATATAAAAGCGGATATACAGACAGATGCGGATACAGCACATTTCATGCTATTCAAGTGTTTGAATTATCTAAATGCCGCGTTAAACTAATCGCTTGTCCTGTTATTTGCTTGTATTTTGTTTTTGCAATACCTACGTGTTGCAATTTGAAATTCCGGGACACTTGACTTGGTAACATTACTGAGATAATAGCAATAACTTGAATTTAAAAAGTGCTATTATAGTAAGTTATCTAATAAATTTATTTATTTATTTTAATTATTATTAGTTATTAATATTCTTTACTAATGTATTTATCTATTTATATACAAATTTCGATAAATGAAAAATTTCTGCAGAATTGAGTAACTGAAAAAGTATTATTATATACACATTTTATTTACCTATCTAAGGATATATGATCAATAAATATATAAATTTAAAATTTTCCACTGCCTCTATATTTTTTTTTTTCAGTCTTATACCACAGAACAGAATATCCACAATGGCTCATGAAAAAAGATCTTCCTACATTATTCAAATTTTATACATAAATTTATCTGACCGTCTTAAAATTCCAATATAAAATCATCATAAAAGCTACTTTAAAAGTGAACATACTTATACATATCATAATGTCATTTCTGTCCAGGTCAATTAACCCGGTACGATTCAATCTCAATTACAACCAGTACATAAAAAAATACAGCCTGCTATGTACATGGAAGTAAACTAAATGTCAAGGCTCACAAGTTTCTTGTGATCTATATAACAAGACCATTTATTAAGTTTAACTGCCCAAGATATTAGCACTATCTTACCTCGGGAAGTACTTAGCATTTAAAAATTTAATAAAAAATCAAGTACCACCCGTTAAAGAGTGGTTATTATGTAAATGTGGACATTTTTGTTGTTTTTCTCAGAAGGTTATGGCTTATTTAAATATTTTTACCATTAATGAAATAGATTGATAGGTGATTATTGATAGATACAGGTCGGTATAATCCGGTAACCTATATAAAATTAAAAAATAACACGTGTAATTACGTCTTAGATAGATAATTAACTGACCATTTAAATTGGCTTTAATAGTACGTTGTCAATTTTAAAAGCACGCGCTACTGAAAGTTTTGTTTCTGAAAGGTGACTCTCGTACTTTGCCACCTGGTCCAAATGCCTAATAGATTCAAGACATACCTCTAACGAGTCTCCTAACTAACTCCTAAGAAGCTGATTCTTTGGAATGATATCACTTTTTAGTAGACTTACTCCGATATTTTGCCTACTTTATAATGATGTTTTTAAATAATGAAGTGTCAATCAATAAATTGTATAAAAGTATATTTTAAGGTATAATTACAAAATACACCCATATATATTTTTATTTCAATGATACGTTTCATTCGTATATAGTTATATATTTAGTATTTATGTTAATGATAATAAATGATGTATGAAAAAATGTTGTATAGATAAAGCCGTCGTATGAAGAATCCAGTTCTTTCAATATTGAATAATTTATTCACATGTTAATCCGCGTGCAATGAAATTTAAATAAAATAATTGTTGAATAAAAGATAAAGGTTGTACTGGTTTTCTAGCAAGTTTGCAATTATATATTCCGGCATTTATGAATGAACACGGAAAGGGGAACGGAAATTAAGAAATATAATACAAATTAGTTAATAGGTAATTGATTCAAACAGTTAGCTACACTTCATTGGCTTATATTGCGGATTTTAAATTGTATTATGTAAATTAAACTATTTAATATCTCTTTTATAATATTAAACGTAGTAGATTGATTCCAGTAAGCGGATTAGTAAAATAGTTTAAAATATAAAATTATAGTGTGTTTAATCACGTTTACTATCAGATCCACACTTTTTTTTTAATAAAGCGGACAAACAAACTTTCGTATTTAAAACATTGATTATGCATATGTTGCGGGTACGCTGCCAATTATGGCTACATAATATTTTTTAATAGACTTTAAAAAAATTTAATTATGTAAGCTAGAAGTTGTAACTCTTTATATTATGAGCTTTAAGTACTGCCCTTCAACGTTGTGTAATAATTATCATTGCAAATAGAGAACATAAATGCCATCAACGCATTACGTCAATCTTAAGGTGGGAAAGATCATTTTCATCACATAGTGTATTCTTGTGAAGCTTGCAGTTGAAATTATAAGGGGTTATGTAAATATGGTTAATTATAATCATAGGAGTTAATTAAGAGCAATCTTCTAGCCAATTAAAGTAGTGTTTGATCTTATTGTGTTAACTGTTTTAGTGGCTGACTTCTGCCAAAACGTCATTTGAAAATATTTAATACTGACATTATCTTGAGCTTGGGAAAGTATAGGCAGTCTCTTATCAAGTTGAAATGGATTCATTAAGTGTTACTAAATGTAGCCTAGTTGAAAAATTGAATAAAGATACTTTTTGACTTGAAAATAGGCGATACAAATTTTGTATGAGATGTCGTCTTCTTGTCAATACACGATCGGGTTAACGCGTAAAACCATGTAACAAGAGTAATTATTTATCAAGTAAGCTAATAAAAGCTGTTTCGCAAACACTTCTGTCAAGTCTACAAAACGATCTAGAAGTTTCTTGGCTCCTACGAATGCCCTTCACGGCAACGTAGGATATATTGTTATTGTATGAAAATGCAACTAAGTTTTGCTTTCAATGATACGGGTGTTAGATAGTTTAACTAAAGGTCAGCTTACAGGACCCGCCCAGTCTGCACGCTTTGATTGTTGTTACAATGTTCTTGAGCAATATTTGACAAATGTATGAAGGTAATTTAGTGGTCGATAGTACGAAATAATTTGGAACTGGTTCGTATTGTAGGAAGAGTTTTTATGCGCAGTTTTGTTAAGGCAGTACGGGCAGTGTTTGTTTTGTTCATATTATGACCGTGTAAAATTTATTGACTTATTTTTATATTTGAGATTTTTTTGTTTGAATAAATTACTATTGTTTACTTAGTTGTGCACTGAATGTAGCGTAGTGAAACTCACGGGTCTTCATGCGGTTTTCACAATATATTTTGAGAAAGGGTTTGATAACCATAGGTGGTGTGGTAGTTGAAACTTATGAAGGCTGCAAGTTGACCAAATTAACTAATAATTTAATAGCTTACCAAGCGATTTCGTTCACTCTTTACCTAACCACTTATTTAAAATAATTCTCGTACTTAAAATAATACCCTTTAGATAATAATTCTCGAATTCGGTTTGGCTGTTGGATCTTGGACACTTAGCAACACATTTGGCCATTCATTTTAATGTTATAGATTTTAATACGATGATTTACAGTTTTCGCAAACCGTAGTACGAAGCGTACTAAGAAGTATATTTACGATTGCACTCCGCATTACTTATGTGTTACAGGCCTATATGCAGTATATAAATCATAATTTATAATTGAGGTTGTCTTCGCCTACTTCATACGTATCCTAAAGGCTATCGCGCCCACACGGTGCTTACTAACGGCCTATAAATTATTGTTATTTGTGACTTGTATCAAAATAGTAAGGCTATATTTTTATTGAATGATTTGTAATGTGTCTAATGTTATGAAGGGCGAATTGAAAAGACGGTTACTAAATCTAGTGGTCACCTAAGCTTGTGGTCACTCACAAGGCTAGCATCGCGAAAGTGTTGCTGGGTTATCAAGGACTCATTTTAAAATGCCACGATTTTAGGCTGAAATATTATTTTATCCATTACATAAAAAGCAGAAGGTATATTTTGGTTTGTTTATTCCCATGTAACTCATTAAAGTTTAAGTCAGCTGTATATTTCGATAAAAATGTATAGGAATTCCCATTAATTGTACATGTTTATGTCTCCGAGATCTCGTAGAATGTAAATTACGAAGCAATACTAAACAGAAAAGCTCTTTTTGCGGCCCACTGCAAAATAGTTAAGCCTTTTTAGCTGCAAATAAAATGAGAATTACGCAAAGAGAGCGAAGTCAATGTTCGCGTAAAATAAGATTTGCTTTTTATGTTAATCAATTGTTCTAAATTAACAAGACTGTTCTGAGCTGAAATTTGAAAACATCGTAAAGTGAAAATAAAATGTTTTTTTTTTGTGTAATGAAATAGGTACGCTATAATAGAAAGTTCTTAGTTACTTATGAATCGAGATTACTGAGCAGTTGTAATAGTTTCTTTAATACACCTGTATTCCAAATACCCTTTAAAATATTTGAAAAAAAAATGTCTTTCAAAAAGTCTAAGAGTCGTTCTATAGACTTGATTGTTAAATTAGCTAATAATTTTAAAAATAAAATTGTATTATTATACTATGCTTGAGGATATATTGCGATATTAGAACACTGACCTAAACCCACACAGTGATTATATCAAACAATGAAAAGAACTGCAATATAGCGCCATAAGTCACGATTGAAATTTTAGCGAATTACAACAGCTCTATCGGTTTCTTTGTCCAGTAATTGGTGATCGCTGCCTTCAAGCTATGCTAGCTATGCTCGTTCTAGACTCCTTTATGTCAACATATCTCGGTATCGGTATTTAGTGCGGTCCATAGGTACATGCGACGCTAAATAACTTTTATTTGAATTTGTTTGTTTAAGCGTGGATTTAGCTTAGTATAGGAAGGTACTGGTTTTAGTTTTAGGAAGTGGAAATTAACCAAAAATATGTATATATGAAAGTCAGATCAGTTACTCTAAATATATGTGGAGAACATATGGATAGGTATTTCTTTCTATTTTAAAATTAACAAAAAAATTTGATCATAAAGTTCCTAAAACGGATCGTGTGTTACAAAAATATATAGGTAATTAAAGACTTTATTGTTTGTATGAATCCGCTCATTTTGGTAACGGCTGAGTAGAAAAAAAATACAATATACTGATAGCTCCTTCAATTACTACTACGATAGGCTTGACATGACTTTAGACGTAGCTACCTAAGCCCCCGCCTCACGTCCAAAAGAACCATATAAGAAATAAATAGTAATAAAATGCATACATTATTTAAATTGCACTATAATAACTACGTATGAATGTAAAAGAACTATTAAGAGGAGGACGTCAACGTAACGTGTTCCGTGTGAATTGACGTTGAACGTGAGATCTCTCTGTTCCCAATCCCACACAATTTCGGCGTGATACTGACAACGTGACAAAACACTGCTTAATCTAGATAATGGTTACAGACATCGTTACAGATTTGAGATAGATAATTGTAAGATGTCACTTTTGTGGTCGAGTTTTGTACACGTCATATTTTAGTTTGAATTAGTCTTGCGTTAAATATGGGTACATGCGCTATTATTATTGAGTAATTATTCAATAATGAAAGCAGTTTTTTAATATAAAAGACTTTTCATTAAATTAGCAAACCAATATGTTATTACTTTAGAATAAATTATGAATATTTACGAGGGTTTTTTGGTTAGCTATGTTATGGAGAATATTAAGATAATAAGGTTTCAAATATGAAGAGTTCTTTGTTAATGAATTTTGAAAATCCTCAGTTTTTACTGTAATGCTAATGCTGTTAATGTAGCTTAGTAACTTAGTTTCAATTCAAGTAATTAAAAATGTATGTTAAAAATATTATTATTATTCTAAATGGAGAGCTAATGTAACGAAATAGTTGCAAGGCCGGAAAACGTGCAATCGTTGAGCATTATCAGATCTACTTAGATTAGGGAAGACTTTTAATTATCACGCTTGCAACATTTTGTCGGATTATCGTGAAATGTGCAGCGAACTTTACGAACATTGCCACATTTCAGTTTGATCTATTAAGTTAGTAATTACATTTTGTATACGTACTTATATAGTTATTAACTGTTTAACTTTCGAACAAAAATTATATGTGTTTTTACTGAGGTTATTTAAGCACAAATAATTAATCATCAATATAAGCTTAGTATATTATATGTATATTTTTTAGAAAATTAGGGTATACAACAACGTTATAATTAAACATATATTGTTGTAGGTTGGTTTTATTTTTATTTTTTTATTGTATTAAATTAATGACGCACACTTAGAAGTGACAAACAATCATAAACAATCAGAAAACATATATTTCATACATCATTTTGCTTTATAGAATGTCTTGGGGCACACGACCGTTCCCGACAGCGCTCTGGGCCAATCAGAAGCGTTCCTGTAGCGGCAGACGTCAAACGGGAGATAGATTTCGACTGCCCTGAGGAGTTTGGCTACTACCCACATCCTACCGACTGCACGCTCTACTATGTGTGCGTTTTCGGAGGCGCTTTGCTGGAGTCCTGCACCGGTGGTCTCATGTACAGGTAAGATATTCTAAAACTTTCGCTTCTGCCTTGTTCAAGGTTAAAAGTATTTCGTGATCCATATGGAACTGAAGAAAGATCTATTTTACTATAAATTGGTCCTTAAGTGATAACAGTCTATTGGTGCACGTCCAGCACCGATCATTACTTTTAAGAAAATTTTACGTTTAAAAATTGTGTTCACCAGCCCCACAGTTTATATCTTAATAAACGAAACCCAAAAACATATTGAAAAGTACCCTAAAAATGTAATTGTTAACTTTTGCAGCCATGAGCTCCAAACTTGTGATTGGCCACGAAACGTTGGCTGTGACGCCACTGGTGCCGTGGTTGCCGAAGACTTGGAGCGTCTGAACGAGAGAGAGCCGCCGCCACCGCCGCCCCCGCCCCGCCGCACTCCCCCACCGCCGCCGCCGCGAGCTCAGCCCAATCCCATAGTCACTTCACGAGGACAACCTAAGTACAGCCGACGTGAGGAATACGAAAAGGTGATTTGAGAACATTAGTGACCACACGATTTTTTTATAACTGATTGATGTCCATAGGGACATCTAAACTTGAAACTTACCGTTTTGTTTGAATGAAATTTTCATTTTAGTCGTTTGAAAAATACGTTTTTTAATTAAAAGTTTACACTCTAATATTGTAATTTCAGCAACAACAATTATACGCTGAAGTAGAAGATCTACCACCAGTTGAAGAAATCGAGACCGATAGACAACAGAGAGTGTATAGAGGTCAACCCTCTACGATAGGACAGGTTCAAAAGGACCGAGACGGCTACGCATCTCAAGCTATTTCACCTGGAAGAACTCTTAATGCAAATATCATTCCCGCTTCATTAAATCAAAACAGTAAAATTGGGTCATTTTCATTCGGTACTCAGGTTGAGGAAAGAAGGGCACCTGCAGCCACACCAACGCCTCAAACATACAGGTAAGTTAATGTTAACTTCACACCAAAGATTTTACACCAAACAATTTTTCTTAAAATAATATTGTATTTTATCACAATTTCAGTGGACGAAATCACGACAACGTGACTGATACTTTTGACAGACTAAAAGAACTTATGACTAACGAAATAGAAATAGATGAAAGTAGGAAAAAAACTCATTCAAGGGGTAAAAGGGAAACAGTTAATGCCACTTCTGAATCTAACACAAGAAACAATTCAACTATCTCAAAAAGAAATGATAATAATGATCATGAAATTGAATATATTGAAGAGGATACTGAAACGACACTGAATGACTATAATGACGAACATGAAGATAGTGAAAGAGGAAAGAGACAAGTTAGATACTATTTAAAAAATGGATATAAATCGCCCACCAAAACTTTTCCTAATACAAAGCAGATAAATTATGTTGATTCGCAGCAAAACTATCACAATAGTTACAACCCAAATATACAAAGTTCTCGCTATCAACAATACTCTAACAATGATGACTTAAGAAATAATCAACGCCCGCCTACTGCGCAAAGCAATTATTTTCCGACGGGAAATTCATATCTTTCCTATCAAACTGATAACAGTGCATCAAACAAACCGTTTAAACCTAGTTTAGCTGATCCACTTAAGCCCAAATATGCACCTTCGAATGTACATACTCAAATAATAACAAAAAGTCCTCCCATTTCTTCACTTCGAAATAATGAAAACCCGTTCTCATCTTTATCTGGTGGGTTTTACAATAACAATCTTAACAATAATTTAAATTACAATCAAAACGGACAGTATTTATTTCAAAGTGTAACACCAAAACTACCTTCACTATCGGATTCATCGCAGCTTTCTAGTACCCAGGTTACAGCTAAACCTGTTCAAGTAACTCCTGCAAACAATCCTAAATATCATTCAAATTATCAAAGTACAGTGCAACCCAACCAAGTGACTAATACACATAACTACCATGCTAACAACAACCCTGAACACCTCGATGATGAATATGAGGATGAGGATGAAGAATCGGATGAAGATGAAGAATCAGCAGAAAGACCAAATGATCAAAGAATAAGTTTTAAACCAATTTCATCAAACATACCTCATGGGTATAGGCATCCTAGTAACAAATACGCTAATATAAATAATCCATTTGCCAACCCCAACTTCAACTTTGATGAGTTTATAGCTAAATTAAGAGATAGTCACTATTCAACTGTAGGAGTTACCACATTGAAACCAAAGATCGTGAGTACCGACGGATATTCCTCAACTCCTGCCAACACAAATCAAGTTACATTTCCTTCATCTTCAAATTATAAACTTGGTAGCACTCCAAAACCATTTTCGGTATCTACGTTACATAATTTGGCAGTTTTACCTTTATCAACTCGTCATCCACAACAATTTCAACAACTGGTTCAACATCCTTCATTACAAAGCAATCAGCTCAATATAAGACAACCAAATTTTAAAGATGATCGTCAATTGCCCTTGACTTACAACTTTAATACTAACGGAACTAGACCTACGAACGTGCAATCGCAATATTTGCATGAAGTCACGCAAAACCCATACCTTGCTGTTACAGGACCGAATTCTGTCCTCTCTAGTACTAGAAATACAAACTTGTTTAATCATCAATCTTCTTTTCTTCCAAGTGAAAATCCATTTGTGACATCAACGCTAAAGCCTAATAATGGATTTTATAATACGTATAAGTCGTCTTCACCTAAACCCTTAACAACGTTAGCTAATCAGCAATTGGCAGCCCTACAGCATTATTGGAAACAGTCAACAACAGAATATACACCATATTTAAAATCAACATTAAGACCAAGCTATTTTTCTAAGATTCCAAATTTGGAAAGTTTATTTAAACAAACAGTACGTCCATCTCCACAATCGTATAGAACACTGGAAGCGTTTAATAATCCTGTTACAACAAGTTCTACTACTACAACAACTACAACTCCTGCGCCTCCAAAACGAAAACCTATCCCCAAACCGTCTCCAGAAATGGTTGACTACTACTATGATGATGAGGATGAACAATATTACTACGAGCCTGCTGTTAAACCAAAATATATGCCAAGCTCAGAAGTAAAACCACAACGTCCTCCAATGGCTCAAAACTACCAAGAGTATGATGATTTGAACGAAAATCATGTAAATGAAGATGCATCTCGTAGACCCGCCCTTTATAACTCGTTACAGCATGACAGTGTCACCAAAAACCATAACGACGTGTCCGTTGTAACTAAAGCTCCTTTTAAACAATCTTTAAAAAATATAAATGGAAAAATTCCTGTACCTGTGATGGTCGATTTTGTGGCACCCAACCCAATGAATGATTTTTCAATGATACATCATATGTCGCGTAATCGTACAGTTCGCATTCGAAAACCAGTTGATCATAATAATTTATATACCCTGAAACCACCAAAGTACCTAAACCAAACAACGTTAAGACCATATACAGTAAGGCATAGGTTAGCTAAGCCAACTACTGTTCCTAGTCAGACTGAAGAAACAAAACAAGGAAGGGGCAAAGTACGCCACCATAACATTGTAGCAGAAATGAAATTGACTACACCTTCTGACAGCTTACGACAAGAGACTCGCTATACAAAGACTAGTCACGATGACAAAACAAACAGGTAAACAAAGACTTTATTACTCCGTAACAAGCATAATACGACTGTAAAAAGAGCACATTTACTAACTTTTCACTCTAACAAAACGTATACGACTGTATAAATAATAGCCTTCTCTATGACTTTCAGACTGGATGACTTAACTATGTATGACTTAAAGTATACACACAGCTTTGAATAATTACAGAATACATTTAGATAATATACAATTTCCAAATGTATTTTTCTAGTCTGGAGCCTACCGAGAGTGTAACCCCATCGTCTTATTCAGCCAGTCCTCGACCGAAAATGCTTTACAACGGTTCTCAGACTTACAACCCTGATCAATATGACCCCTATTATGCTGTTTATGATGAAGATGGTGAATTGTACAAAGATACAGGTAAGAAACCTAAAAGGATCACATAAAAATGTGTGTAAATTTTAATTTTCAAAATATAGCTACACTTGTGACCACAATGTATAATGCATATTAGTAAAAAAATAATAACTCTAACATTTGGAACTAAATACGAAATTGGAGACAAATAATGAATTATAAATAGCACTAATGTATATATTGGAGACCTAATTCTGATAAAATTATAATTTAACTTCCTACGTGCATTCTTAACTCACAGCTGTTAATCTTTTTAACTCTTTTTACTAGCAGCGAATAATTAATTATTCATTATTGTAAATATGTTATTTAAGTTTTACTCTAATCCGTAACTTTAATAAAATTAGCAAATTGGTGCATATAAAAAGTCTTCTGCGTAATCTTAAAATATTTTGATCCACCAAACCCGTCTGTTTCTGTTATGATAATATCAATGTCACCTTCACAAACCATATCTTTGTCCTATTGATTTCTAGTACCTTCGTTGGCACTGGTTTTAGTACACGTATCCTTAAAAATCTCACTCCTTAACACAACCTCAACATGAAGTTCTCTACTACCACTTTTCCTGAAATTCTGATCACATTCTAATGAGCGGCATGGGCACTCACAATAACGGGAGGTTGGTACGGTGTTGGCAGATTACGTGCAATATAACACAGCTTCGGTCCGACCGGCAGTGCAGCAGACGTACCGTGGCACCCCGCCGCCGGCTCGCCGACCTGTCGAGACCTACACGCCAAGACCTGTGCTCCCTGACGACTATGATGACGCTTTAATACAAGGACAGGTAGGATTCAATATTAACGTTACTGTCTTTACGTTTAAAATTGTAGACCATCGGTTTTGTTTAAGCAAATACTTAAGGAGTAATAGTTATTTGTTCACAATAATAGCTAGGATTAAGTATTAGTAATTTTATTGATAGCAATCCATTGACAGTTTATTTTTTCTTCACAGATATCGAATCAAAATCAATACCAAACCCCGATCCGACAGCCAACCAGGTAATATTTCACTTCATTTATTATTATTTAACTTTTTATATTTAATTAAAAGTAAAAAAGAAAGAAATAATATTGTTATCCCTATTAATACATATATCAATAATTTAGGGGCGATGGTAACGAATTGGGGTATGATCATATTCCAAGCAGCGTGAGAACAACTATTTACGAAGCTACATCCCTAAGCACAATTCCCTCAACGACTAGCACAACCACAACCACAACCACTACTACCACGACAACTACCACTAAACGTCCAACCACTGCACCTTTCACTGAAGCCATAACAGTGTCTCGTTTCAGCCCAAGGTACTGCAAAAGACTTTACAGAAATAATTCATCGGCTTCATCATTGAATATCTCATCATCATCGTTACTTTCATATGCTAACAAAATGTAGTTACAAACAAGACAGATATCATTTACATTAAATACATTACATCCTACTTAGATTTTTGTTTGTAGTAATTATTTATTAACACTAACCGAATCTCTGTGTATAATACTAACATGATTGGTTTGTCGAAAATAATAGTTTCAATATGTATTTCTCAGCTGTATAATATTACTGCGGAATTTGGTTTATTAGCTTTGTGGTATCTATTATATTTGTGTTTACTTACAAAGTTAAATGCTTGAATTTTTACTTATTGTAGAAACAGTACAAAGATTTTCCCCATTACCAGTTAGTTTTGACAACAATTAGAAAAGAAATTAGAAAGGTTTGTTTTCCTATTCAACAGATTGTCTACTGATGAAAATTCGTTTCGCGAATCCCTTCCTAACGAAAGTTCTATAAGTAATTCCACTACAACAGTCCTTCCAACTTTAATTCCCCAAATAAACTTATCATCCCTTGCAAAACCCTTTGAAAAGACTGATAACTCGAACAGATTAAGTAATGACTCAAATATTTTTACAACTGACGTATCCACTACTGAAAATTTGACTAGCCGTCGAATGATCTCTCGAGTATCATCTAATAATAAAAATAATTTACAAATAGTTCGGGAGAGTGTAAATAATGATCAGTCAAATAAAAAAATGATATCCTTAACAACAGGATTTTCTATTCGTCGAAATCTTAATGATACAAAAAATCCATACACCTTGACATATAGATCGAATGCTTATGATCCCGTAGACAAATCAACAAGTGAAAATGTTAAAAATAAAAAACAAGACATTCAGAGATATTATTACTATGATGTAAATCAAGGCAACGAAAACAATTTATCAGATGACAAAAATAACCAAGTAAAAGATACCTCGACCCGAAGAAATGACGCTGAAATGGAAGTTGTAGATGTTATCAACTATAAAAAGCCACTTATTAAGGTCACAACTACTCCTAAAACAAGAATACGCATAAACACTATTCCAACATCAACGGATTCTACCAAATATTATTTAAAAACTGTACTTAAAAGGCCTGCACAGGCCTATTCCCAATTCAAAGGTGATGATCAATCTACAGAAAATAATATAAAAGGTGAGAATTCTGAAGAAACTGATTTAGAAGATGAAAAAAATGATTACGTAGTTTTTAGTGATTTGGAATCAAGGACAGAAAAAACCAGAGAACATTCAAATCAAGCGTATTCTAATAGACAATGGGATGAACCAATCATATCTCCTTACGAAACTTTAAATAATTTAAGAAATAAAGAGTTAGATCAAGATATAGAACCTACATCTAGTAGTACTTCTACTAGTACCACAAGTACTATACCACCCCGACAATTCTTCGATAGATATATCGTAACTGAAAAACAGTCCACACCCAAGTCGTCATACTATGCGTATAATGTTGAAGACGAAGATGTTCCTGATCAAACTACTGAAATTTTCAACGGTAAAGTAAAGAACATAATAAAAACATTCTTTAATAGCTTAACCAGTACACCTCCGCAATCTTCAACAGTATTTTCAACATTTGCACCTAAAGAACAAATTGTTAACATAGGATTCCAGAAGAAAAAAGTTAAATACACAGATGAAAAGCCAGTACGAAATAATGTTAAATATGTTCAAATAATTACGGAACCAGCGCCTGTTAGTAAGGTTATTCCCACCATTGCCACCGTTTCAGAAGTTTTAAACGAGACAGAAGAACCCGCTACTCCAATACTTACATCAACGTTTACTCCAACAACGACATTAGTGCAAATACCACAGGAACAGCGGACACCAGCTACTATATTAGAAAGTTCAACAATTAATGAGTTTGTCAATATACAAAAACCTTCTACGTTTGAATCCAAGTTTAGTAAATTTGTTACTAATAAGCCACACAATGAGAAATCGCATAAGTATTCAAAGATTATACATGACAGTGATTCTAAATCTCGCGGTAAAACACCAACATATGAAGAAGAATATCAAGAAGGGCCTGTAGCACCTGTGGTAACGGATCCCATTGTCGACGTAGCTCTCACTAGTACGAAACCTGACGAACTTCAGCCTATTATTGTAAGTGATTACGCTTCGACTACTAGTACGACTAAATCGACAACGACTATCAAAACTAATTACGACTTGACGTCGACTAAAAGCTTACCTTTCCCTACACGGGTATCGCGAGTCAATCCCGCCATTAAGTTGGCTGCGAAAAACCTCGGAGGTGGGCGCAGGAGTTATCAATCGTCGTCAAATTGCTCAACAGACAACCGTCTGCAAGCGAACCCAAAATGCAACGAAATCAAATACCAGAGGTATACTGCTTGCCGGCCAGTATTCTGTACAGCCTGTGGTCTATTACCATAACTACATGTGTCCACATGGTGAAGGCTTCTTCCTAAAGACCTGCAATGTTATGTAACTTTCTGCAGCTCGAAGTAACTAGCATGAAAATAAACCTTTCCAAAACTCTAAATTGCACCTGTAGCTGAAATCTATCGCTTAGCATTCTTCTTTCATTGGGGGACTTCCAGTCGGTTGAGTTGATTTTCATTTCGTTTTTTGTTAACTCCTGACGCGATTTCCGTTTCTTATTTACTTTACTTGCACCGACAAAACTTTACTTCGAGAACACTTTAAACTTTATCACAATAGAAAGTTCCTCAATGTAGCTAATGCACAGAATATGTACCTTCATCGCAACTCATCATTGGCACACCAATCATATTTATAGATCATATTTAATGTTTTAATGACATTGCATGTAAATAAATTCTTGTTAAATTTAAAATAATATTTAAACTACTTAAATGTGAATGTACAAAAATGCTTGAATTAATCGATTCACGTCAAATAATATTAACATTAATGAATTTTCGCTTGTCTTATTCACGCATACTAATAACAAATATTAAAGTGTGTACCTCATTAATAATGATTGTTTACAGACCAAGCAGCACGCGCGGACGTGGTTCCGCACATTACTCTACTTTGGGTGGATCTGATTCGCCACAACAAACCCCTAACAGAGGAACCCCACCAACGTTAGAATTGAATACCATATTATTTTCATGCTTTTTCTCATAGAAAGAATTCTCATGAATTGCTAATCTTCATTTATCTTTATCTATGTTTTTAGTTTGAGTACAAATTGATGTTAAAGAAGTTATTTGGTGTTATATTATACTTATCAATTTATTGTATAATTTCAAACCCAACTTATTTTAGGCGCAGTCGCCCAACGCTAAAACCATCTACTGCTATTGTCTCTAAAAGTTCTGAAGGCATTGATATTTATGCAAACCCGCCGAGACGGCCAGCCCCTGTTTATCCTCAACCCACACCTGACAAAACTGCTGCTAAATGTAGAAAGGACGTATGTCTTCTTCCTGATTGCTTCTGTGGTGGAAAAGATATACCCGGTAAGTTCTGAACTTTGCAGGTACATGCAAGTTGTGATATTGTTACAATTTAATCATTGTACTCGTATACGATTTAATTAGTATATTTTATTTGAAGTTAATTAGTTTGCTGAATATCTTAGGAAATTTACCCGTCGACGAAGTACCACAAATCGTACTTATAACTTTCGACGATGCCGTCAACGATCTAAATAAAATGTATTACGAAGAACTTTTTGAGAGAGGGCGAGTTAACCCCAATGGTTGTCCTATAACTGCTACATTCTATGTGTCCCATGAATGGACAGATTATAGTCAAATACAAAATTTATATGCTGATGGCCACGAACTCGCCTCCCATACTGTATCGTAAGTTACCTGATTGTAAAGAGCAGTTTGCCGCTGGGGACTTTCTTTGGTTAACTAATTTGCAGAAAGATGTGGTTGACTATTTAGGTCGTAGGCAAATTAACCCGTGTTATATACTTGGCCATCTAATGACAGTTTTATTTCCTTGTGTTGGGTTTTTATAATTATTAATGATATTATTTTTCCTTTCTACTTATCATCTTCATCCTACCTAACAAATCTTTTTCCGAACCTTGTTTACCTATCTTTTTAACCGATTTCTTCCTTCTCCTGACACACTGATACACATCCAAAACTCTCGTGCACAATCACCGTCCACTCCCTACATCGAACAGGCGATCTACCCGTGGAGAGTGTGCCGCAAATCGTTGTACTGACATTCGACGACTCGGTAAACGACCTGAACAAGGTTCTGTATCAGGACCTTTTCGACAAGGGTCGTGTCAATCCAAACGGTTGTCCTATCTCTGCGACATTCTATGTTTCCCACGAGTGGACAGACTATAGCCAAGTACAGAATCTCTACTCTGCCGGGCATGAAATGGCATCTCACACGATATCGTAAGTAATATACACACGACACAATAACACATACACGTTAACGTATAAATTAATTACTTTCTTGGGAGTTATTACTTTTATATTCTTTTATATTTTATCTTTGTATATCTTAGTTAACTTCTAAAATAGAAGTTGGTTTGATCTAATCTTAAGGGCATGGCGTTTTGGTTTAATGGTTTTTGGTTGAGTGATTTATTAAACGAAACTTTTCTGCAGTCACTTACTTGATTTCTTTCAGATGATACCAATATTTAAATGTTTTACTACTACCTTACAGACATAGTTTTGGTGAACAATTTTCACAAAAGAAATGGAACAGAGAAGTGGGTGGTCAAAGGGAAATCCTTGCCGCTTATGGTGGTGTAAAATTAGAGGATGTTAGAGGCATGCGAGCGCCTTTCCTTTCCGTGGGAGGAAATAAAATGTTCAAGATGTTGTATGACTCGAACTTCACATACGATTCCTCATTACCTGTTTACGAAAACAGACCACCGAGCTGGCCCTACACCCTTGATTACAAATTATTCCATGACTGTATGATTCCACCGTGTCCCACGAAATCATATCCTGGTAAGTTGTATACTGTATACTTCAGAAAGCAAAGTTTAAATTTATATCATTATGTCACATTAGAGTTATCTGATTAAATCCGTGGCTATTTTTTACCTTACACGTTATGTTTTTAGGTGTCTGGGAGGTTCCCATGGTGATGTGGCAGGATTTGAACGGCGGAAGATGTTCTATGGGTGACGCTTGTGCCAATCCACCTGAAGCTGAAGGAGTGTACAAAATGATCTTGAAAAACTTCGACAGACATTACACAACGAACAGGTACGCTTAAAACCTACAATTTTCAAATCTATTATGCAATTCCTTTGGATCCTTATCTTAACTTTGCTGAATTCTCGTAAAAAGTCTACTTTTAATTAACGCTTTGAAATAATACGTCGGTAGTTTTATTGTAAAGATTTGTTCTGATTATTGTTGTAAATCATATTTCTCCTTGTTTTCAGAGCTCCATTTGGACTGTTCTATCACGCAGCGTGGTTCACACAGCCGCATCACAAAGAAGGTTTCATCATGTTCCTCGACTTTATTAACAAAATGAAGGACGTATGGATTGTCACCAACTGGCAAGCACTTCAGTGGGTGCGGGACCCTACTCCGATATCCAGGTTGAACAACTTCCAACCCTTCCAATGCAATTATCAGGTAAATAGTGGATATTTCTTGTTTTTGTAAGATAATAAAATATGGATATAATTAAAATAATCATCACCTGCGTATTGAGGCCCTTTTTCACTTATTTTTCTTCTTATATTTTCAGGATCGGCCCAAGAAATGTAACAATCCGAAAGTATGCAATCTCTGGCACAAATCTGGTGTCAGGTATATGAGAACATGTCAACCGTGTCCCGAAATCTATCCCTGGACAGGAAAAACTGGCATCAGATCATCACGCATCGACAACGAAATAGAAGAAAAATAAACTACAACATTTTTTAGAGATATCGCATCCATCTTTAATGATCGTAAAAGATTTGTAAAAAGATTTTGTAGCCAATGAGGCAAGGGTCATAGAAATTGTTTTGGACGAGTGCCATGGTAGGTTTCGATGGTCACAAAACAGACGACAACAAACAATTTCGTTGAAGATGTGATTCGGTTTTTAGGAAATATACTAATAATTGATTATAGTGAATGCGTATTGTATTGGGAACTGTGATATTGTATGTTTTCAATCATCTAGGATGAGAATTACTTCGAAAACACCTAAATTAATAATTTAAGTTTTGGTATAATGTAGAATTAATACTTGGTGCAATTATATTTTGCAATACTAGTATTTTGTATGTTTACCACATTCATAAACTCGACAAACTTTATTCTTACGCTCTCAATATTTCGAAATCGTTTCGACTAAATTTCAATCATTCATTTTAAGAAGCCATATTTAAATTTAGACATTTTTATATCTTGCCAGCTTCGTGGTTGACACTGCCTTTTTTATAATGAATAATTGTAAATATAGTGTTAGTGTTTATTAGAATATATTTTTATACGAAATGATATTATTTTTAGAATCGGACTTTTATATAGATGTTGTGTGTTGCGCAGACGTCTGTCTACATCGGTGTAAGATGAAGCACATGTCTGTCCGACTAGCTGATCAAATTTTTCAATACGTCAAATAGATTTTCGACACCACTATCGAAATATTTATTACTTTAAAAGAAACCATCACAATTGTCACGAATATCAAGTCCGATCAAACCTGATATATATATATTTATTAAATATACTTCTAAAATTCTTTATCTCTTTAGGTTATTTTGGATAGTATGAAGCTTTCTGCTAAATCGTTAAAAAGGCGCTTGCTTTACAATTAAATGGAAAAATTAAGTAATATTTATAAGTATTGTAAATATAGGATTAGTATTTAAAAATTGGTAGTATCACTATGAACGATGAATTTATTTGATTGTGTATTTTGTATTTTACTCACCGGCTATTTTTTAATATTTCGGATTGTACTTAGGCGTCGTTACTGATAAAAAAGTTTATTCCTTTTCATTTATACTCAATACTTACTTGTGTAGAAATGTGATTGAATGTAATGTGCTGAAATAAAATTTATTTAATAAAAATGTTTTTTATTGAAACTCCCTACATTATTTTATCCTTCAAGTGTGTGTAGGTGTGATCGTATTTAACTGCAACTGTATAAGTTGTTTAAAGATGGATGGTGAAAAGCCATCTTTGTTACTTCGTTTAAAAACACAAATCGGCAACCCTTTACCGAAAAGCACAAAAGACTTTCAGGGAATAGTCATAATAGAATAGTATTAGTATAATATATACTAGTACAATTTAGATATTTACTTGTATAAAGTCAAGTTAGTAGTACTTATGGCTATAAATACACGTATGAGACTCACCTCTTACGATAAATCAAGATCAGCGCGATGCCTACGTACTTTCATAAAAATGAATTAAGCCATAAATTTAAAAACTATCAAAAAACAGCGAATGCATCAATAATTATTTGCTGTTTCATTGAAGACAGGTCTTGACCAAGGGCATCTGGTTATCGTGCAGATACGGTGCTCATAAAAAATGAAATTTCAATCATAACACCTGCTCGATGACATTCTGTGGCCGCCACTCAAGGTCTAAGTCAACCCATATATAGGGAGACTTAATGCCGTTTCTCCTATTAGGTGTAACAACATGAAACTTCTTTATTGTTTCTTATACTTTATTTCCACTATAGAGTGCAATGAAGATGTTGAGTACTATCCCTCGATGAGGGTCTTAAAAAGTCAAAGTAATAGAGCCCGAAATTGGAAGTTTGCAAATACAAAACAATCCAAAATCTCATTTCGCAATTTCAATAATGATACATTAAAAGTAACAAAACGTGCAATTGATCCAGTTTTTCATGGGAATCCAAAAACAGTTGAAGAACTATGGCACGAGCGATTTATAAGGGATAGTGAAGCTTTCGATCAGACTCCGTCCTTGATAAAACTTATAAACAACATTACCTTAACATATCTTAAAGATTGCACCCCCGTGCTTCTCTACGATAATCAAATAAGAACGACTGACACAATGTTATTTCAAAATCTATTCAAAACGTTTCCTGTGTCCTTTGTTCATGGTTATATCGATAATAACAATAAACTGAAACAACCAAAACTCTTACAACCGAATAAGGAGTGTTTGCATTATATACTGTTTCTGACCGATGTTAAAAGGTGTGCTAAAGTTTTGGGTAAGCAGTCGAAGAGTAAAGTGATTGTGGTCGCGAATTCTTCCCAATGGGCCGTTCAGGAGTTTTTATCGAGTTCACAATCCAAACTCTTTATTGATTTATTAGTAATAGGTCAAACTTTTAAGGATGACGACGATACATTGGTAAGTATTGAGAAAGTAAGCTTACTGATATTAAAAAGGCAAAAGGTTTAATAAAATATTTGCAGGAAGCGCCTTACATTCTTTATACCCATGATTTGTACACGGACGGATTAGGCACAAGTAAACCAAGAATTCTCGTGTCCTGGTCTCATGGAAAGTTTTCAAGAAATGTTAATTTGTTTCCTTTGAAAATGACAGAAGGATACGCAGGCCACCGGTTTCTTATCACAGCCGCTAATCAGCCACCATATGTTTTTAAAAGGTAAATATAATAATTAATTAAAGGCCAGCAACCCACTTCAGAGCTATCAAGCTCCACGAGTGTCCATGGGCGGCGATAACCACTTTCCATCAGGTGGCTCGCCTGCTCTTTTGCTCCTTATATTATAAAAAAAACACAAAAATCGTCTTTATAAGTATTTTCTCAAAATTTAATAAATTATCATTATATTGTTCAGGTCTAAGTTGAATAGAGCGAACGGTGCTCTCGAAACGACATGGGATGGTGTAGAAATAAGGATCCTGAAGCTTTTGGCGGAAAGAAATAATTTTTCAATTGAAGTCATCGAACCGCTTGATCAACACTTAGGGTGAATTCACTTTTAATATAAATACTTCTTATTTTAAATTACTTACTCACTTACGAAATATAATCTTAGATCCAGTTTTATGAAATTATGGTCAACTTTTTTAGACCTGGTGAAGCAGTTACCAAAGAAATAGTCAGTGGGCGCGCAGACATAGGAGTCGCAGGTTTATATGTTACTGAAGACAGAATAAACAATTTGGATTTAAGTTTTCAGCATTCTCAAGACTGTGCTGTGTTCATAACTTTAGCGTCAACAGCTCTACCGCGGTTAGTTACCTATATTTTGTTTGTGCATAATGTTGAACTTCAACTTCAAACAACAAAATTAAACATCTGCAATTATAAAAGCCATGTAAAGTTTCTTCATTTGAAAGTCTTGCGCGAAAAATTTAGCATTATTATTGTTTAGATTTGCGTTAAGTATATGTATGTAGTATAGTATCGTTTCGATACAGTTTAACATGACGAAGATACTGAATTTTACATATTTTTGAACTAGTTTTAGCGGTATTTATCTGCCATTATCCGGGAAATGTTATTTATTTTGTTGATTTATGGAATCTAGAAATGTCACTATTTTCTACTCAGTTTAATAGCATAACGATACTACAGTTGAAGTCTCCATTATTATAAGCATACGACTTTTCTAATTAAAATTTCTAAATAAAGGTTTGTTTAGGAATTAGAAATATAGTAAATAAGAACAGCGTGATCGGTTGTATTACCAAAGACAGCCTTAACATTTTAGATACCGAGCAATTCTCGGCCCCTTTCATTGGCATGTGTGGGTCGCGTTGACGTTCACGTACCTACTGGCTATATTTCCACTCGCCTTCTCCGACAAGCACACCTTGCGACATTTGATTAATAACACTGGTGAAATTGAAAACATGTTCTGGTATGTCTTCGGGACATTCACTAATTGCTTCACCTTCGTCGGAAAGAACTCTTGGAGTAAAACTACGAAAATTACAACTCGAATTTTGATTGGTAAGCATAGTTACGAGTAGTAGGTACCTATATTTTGTACTTTGGTGAAAACATATTAATCAATAACGTAATTTTATGAATCGTAGCTTGATAATCAAAATTTTATTAAAAACAATATTATTTCAAATGAAACATCAACGTGGCAGTGTATATTTTTTTTATTTAAAGGAGATTTTTGTATGTGTTTTGAAGTTATCAATTAACCTTAATTTACTTTTCTTTATAAGAAATCTTTATACATTTTTCATAGGATGGTATTGGCTGTTTACAATAATTATAACCAGCTGTTATACCGGTTCTATCATTGCATTCGTCACTCTTCCAATATTCCCTGAAACTGTTGACTCTATCCAGCAATTATTGAGCGGCTTTTACAGAGTCGGAACTTTGGGTAAGACATCTTAATTTATCTTTAGAGTAAGTGTATAAATACATGACATTTTGATAAGGTAGTCTTTGGATCATATGGCAAAAGTATTCATTTATTTTTGGTTATATACAAATGTATCAGACTAAGAGATAAGTTTAAGACCTAAGTTTAAGATGATAGTTTTGTATGCATACTGTTAAAATTTGCTGGTTTGTTAGACAGGGGTGGCTGGGAGAGATGGTTCTTAAATTCAACAGACCATAAGACAAACAAGCTTCTCAAGAAATTGGAATTCGTTCGTGACATTCAAACTGGGATCCGAAATGTAACTAAGGCATTTTTCTGGCCTTACGCGTTTCTTGGATCAAGAGCTGAACTCGAATATTTAATTCAGTCAAACTATTCTAAGGCAGAGTGAGTTTATTTCATGAATTTCAGAAACTCAAAGCCGACAAAGCCGAGGCATTTTTATTTTGGTCGATACTAAGCGACTACTAGTAAGCTTATTTTTTATCTGCAATTCTAGGCTTACCTTTTTAATAAATATGGTTTTGAACTATTTTTCCTCTTAATAGTAATATTATTATAATATCCTATATATTAATTATATTATTATTATCAGGTCCAAGCGAGCTGTACTTCACATATCGAATGAATGTTTTGTGCCATTTGGAGTGACAATAAGTTTTCCTAATAACTCGGTCTATTCAGCGAAATTGAGCAACGATATAAGGAAATTATTGCAGACTGGTATCATTGATAAAATCACAGACGAGGTCCGCTGGGAAATACAGAGAAGCAGCACGGGAAAACTGCTATCGGTATAATAATAATAATATCTTATATAAATTACATGTCACGTTGTTTGTCCGCGATTGACTCCTAAACTACTGAACCGATTTTAATTTTTTTTTTAATTTGCACACCGTGTGTAGTTTGATCCATCTTAAAACATAGGAAAGCTTACATCCCGGTATTGCCACGGTAACGGGAACTACGCGGGTAAACCTCGGAACACAGCTAGTAATAATATATAAAAAGACTGCATTTAAAAAGAAACAAAACAAAAAATAATATCCGAATTCACACTATCGTTCTAACAATGACCAGCAAAATTGAATCTCTTTTTTTCTGAATCAATTGTAGAAAGTATCATAAATAAATTTTAAACTTAACCCATTCAGGTAAAATCTACAAGTCTGACATCGAACTCTCTAGAAGAAAAAGGTTTAACCTTAGAAGACACTCAAGGAATGTTTTTACTCTTGGGGGCAGGATTCCTCATCGCGACCACAGCATTGATCTCTGAATGGATGGGAGGATTCACACGAAGATGTCGAAGACAACCTTCAAATTCAAAGGAAATGTTGGAAAGTCCAAGAAATTCCTATTCTGAAGATGGCGATAAAAATGAATTAAATAGAAACGAAAGTAGAATAAACTTCAATACAAGATCAACTAGTCTCGAATCAAAAGACACGCTTGATGGACAAGTTATAAATGTTACTAAAGAATACGTTCTCATACATAACAATTATGAAAATTCCGAGTGGAATTCGAGACGGTCAAGTTCTGTGGACTTGGATAAGGAAGTACAGAAGATATTTGCAGTGGATGAATGTAAAAAGCGATCTGTTAAGTCCACCCCTCTCGATAGAGCTAGAAAAAATACAGCTTCGAAGGTATTTGGTGATCATGTGACAGAATAACATTAATATTTGTATAGTTGAAATGGTAGTTAACTTAATTTTATTCAATAGAAATAACGTCTGTTTAGTAAATAGAAATATGGTAGTGATGATGTATTATTGTGTAGTGTTTAGAAGTTGCAAATAATAAACAAACATGACATCCAACTCTTTATTATCCTTCGAACAGTCATCAAAATAATTTATAACAATTTTCTAACACTGTCCATTAACATTAATATTTCATTCAGCCACTGAGATGTTTATTATTCATTTATACAAATGACAGAACCTCATTAATGCATTATTTGGCCCGGCCACATCTTATAAAATAATTATACATTATGACTTACTCCACGCCTCGCCTTCGAAATATCAAAGGCGACGCCGCGGCTAAAAGTAAAAATATCGATAAAATACAACAGATTTTGCATTTTATTGTAAATTCAAACAAAAATATAACTAGTACCTACCTAAGCAATATTGTTATATTTGATGTATTGCACAACTGATGTTACGATTGATTCAAGTGAAACCGACTGAGTATTCATAAAGGATATGTATCGTCCTACAAACTATGGGTTGTTCGCGAGCGACCGGGACGCAATAGCCGACTGACGGACAAGTAACATTGCGTAACATCTAATGTCCTGATCCCGACGATTTCGGATAAATTATACTTATGACTAAGTTCATAAATGCAATGATGTCACACTAATACATGAGACTGGCCGAGTCCTGCGCCGCGCCGCGTCCAGTAAAACATACAATGGTACATCTAAAACAAACCAAGCAAACATTTATACAAAACCGCACAACTCAGTTGTGCGTGAAATGAATATTATATTATATTAATTATAGTGAAATCATTCCCGATAGCAAATCTCACAACCTCGGAAATTATGCTCCCAATACCAGCTTACTGTTTTACATTAGAAGAATGTCGATATAACTAAAGTGCAATCGACGAAGTGTACGTTTTTACACAATATAAATATGATAATGATCGATACTTAGCGCTACTCGGACATACGCCGACACAGATTATTACATATATTAATTATGTTATTTTAAACATATCGTGCAGTTCGTGATAGGTATCGGCGAAACCTACGTACATTTACTTATTTTTATTTTCATCATAGAAATAAAATTAAGAATGCCTCTATTACATTCCAAGGAGACAGGTTTTTAATAATATAATATACAAAATAAGGTTCACGATTTGATTTTTCTTCACTTAAGCAAAAGGGTTAGATAACAGAGATGGCAATGTCATTATAAATATACAATCGGCCAAATAAAAATTTGAGCAATTTCAACGAATATAGCACGCATAGGTATGAAAAGGAACTTTTAGGAACAATATCAACGTTAACACAAGTTAAAATTTTTCAGAACGAGAATATTATAAGTGCAGTGTCAGTTTATCACAATCTTTCTAATATTTTTTTTATAAGAATATTTCCCGATAGGCGGGACAACGTTTATTATGCATCGGTATTAAAATATTATTCTTCCTAGTCGTGTATAATAATTTACAATGTGAAAATACATTTCTTACGCATTCAGACTTTTGATCGTCAAAACTGGTTCCTTCCCTGTACAAATTCAACAATATATCATTTTGTTATTGTGATTTGAAGTAACCTTTTAATGACTACGATAATAAATCTACACAAGTATTAAAATAGTGATTTTTACATTTAACAACAATCGTAAATTTGAATAATTATATTTACATACTTAATACATATACAGATGAAATAAACATATGTGTAATACGATATCCAACCATTTGGAAACAACTATTTCGTGTTTCGATAACATTTCATTTTATTTCGTAGCGAATGAGAAATGTTTATATATGTTTTTTATATTACAAAGATTTATTTATGGGTACACTTAGGCACTGTGAACAAGGCAACTACAATGTGAGGGTACTATGGTCCAAAGCTGAAAAGCTGAATATATTATGGGGTCCAGTAACTTGGTTGCTAGCCTTATTGTACTGAAATAGCGCCCGGATTATATAAGTGTCTTTACAAGTTCATTAGATGATCAATAGTGGTATATAATAAACTATGAATGATTATACAACGTCTAAAAATAGGGTGGCTTGTGATTTTGTAGTGCAATATCAAAATATGTATTTGTGAAAAATATATTTTGTGTTTAAAGCTTACAGTATTATGATCTCGTGTCCTATTATACAATGCTTCAGATCACATTAACAAAACATATGTAACAACAAGCTTCCACCGTCGCCAGTTAGGTTAGCCGCTAACTCTAAAGTGGTACTTCACAAGTACTCAATGATTGATATTCAAATTGACTCCAATATTTGGTCTTAATAATTCGCCCGCACGTCACTCGATCTGTTTGTGTATAAAAGTGATCGCATGAGATCAAATTTACAAGAATTGTAGAATTTTCAATAAGAAGTCTAATTACCAGTAAATACCGTGTTCACTTACAAGACGAGACTGCTTAAGGTGCGAGTTATCATAAGAATTTTAAAGCTTCGTGTGGTACATTTATATACTCGTATCTAGCTAACATTACCTACTTACAATATATAACATTCGTACCTAACGGGACGTGTATACATATCATGTAAATATCAATATTATTCTCGTGTATAAATATGTCAATAGATAAAGTACAATTTCCAATACGTAACTCGTTATCTTCTGTGATGATGCTACACTTAATTAACAAAGATTCAAAGTTCGGATGTCACACTATGATATTTAAAATGGCACAAAAAACTATAAAACACTAACACAAAGTCACCGGCTCGTCTCGCTCGCACTCGCGCGATCGTCCGTACGGCCGTCTCTCGCGCACTTCCCCTCCGCTCGCAGAGTTCACTCACTTATCGCATCGACTTCTCTCGCGACTAATTTAAATTGACTAACATTTAAGCTAAACAGACAATGGCACGGATTGCACATATAACACCTATACACAGGAAATCAGAACAGAAGTTTCGCATCTATCAACATCGAAC
>DWAJ01000223.1:0-40580 GCA_018238005.1 Eurema mandarina
TGTCTCACCTGGTGTCTATGTGGTCGCGCGACCAACTCGGACGCGTGCACAGAATGTTACTGGTCGCGCGACAAGCGGGGCTTATTTAGAGCATATCAAGATATTAAACCTTCAAAATCTATGGGTTTTGTCTAAAGTGAATCTAAGTACAAATACCAAATTTTATGTATCTAAGTTCACGGAAATCGTAACGAAATAAACACAGTAACGTAAAATGGTAACATAGACAGCCTACCTTTTTTACTGTAAGGTAAAATTTTGTAAGGCTCAAAATCTGTTGATAAGAGGATATGATAAAATTTTATATTAAAGCGTTTTCTTCGAAAAGAAAATGCCAGTATGCTCCAATTTTAAGGTATTATAAGCTTAATATGTCGCTTTTGTTTTTATAGTTTATTTGAAGTACAGTACAATACCAAGAAAAATAGTTATTAAATCAATTACTACTTTTAACAAGCATGATAATATATCTTATCTATATTATAAAAATGAATCTCATGATGTCTTGTTAAGCGCATAACTCGATAACAGCTTAACCGATTTACATTATTCTTTTTTTAAATAATTCTGGATTTACGAGGATGGTTTTTAAGCAAAAAGAAAATGGTAGGTGTAGGGTATACCTAAGGTTTTGGGTAGGATAGGTACAACGTGAACGAAGTCGCCTTGGGCCAGCTAGTTAATTATATATCTTACTAATTACTATGTTATTTAGACGTTACAAGCTCAAGTGAAAGTTTTCACTTTATCCTGTCTTTAACTATACAATCAATACACTTCACTTTAGTTTAACCCGTGTCATTGAATAAATGATAATAATTGACTGGCGACAACCTCGTGATCGACATTAGGATTTATTCTACATGAACATAATTATTATTCATTTTTATGTAAACACTGTATTAAAAGTAAGTGACATACATTCAGAATTAATATCTACGTGTTTTATTGAAATACTTTCTAATATTGAATAAAATAACAAAAAAGGGAAGCACAATTAGTGGTACACTATTTTGATAAATATATGGTTTAGGATTTAGTATACAGTAGATACAGTCGTTCCCCTCGCCTTATGTCGGGTTCGCAAGTTGCACTACCGACTAAATCTCTATGGTATTCCTTCTTCGTGGCAGTTTCAGCATCAGGAAGTTGTGTTCTGCCTTTGAACTCTAAACTGGAGATCCCCGCCCTCCCGTCTTTGATATCCAAATTAGTTACCTAAATATATACCTACAAGAATAAAGTAAGTTAAAATTTCTTTAAATATTCTTAAAGGTAAGGTCAAAAAAAAGGTAAATATCAAATAGAGTACCCCAAGACATGTCAAGGCCGCTTATAATGACTTGTAAACTTGGAGTATGCAGATTGCAGGCGCACTACTCATACAGGGGCTCAGTTGTGGCGATTAGGCATTATACTCAAGTGTGTAACGACTGTGATTACAAATATGAACAAAACTGAAGTGTCTGTCTCAGTTTTATGGGAAGTGATCAAACGAGCGGAATTTTTAATTACTTGTGCTCGTTTGCGTACCTTATTTTAAAATAAAATAATTTATAACAAAAATAAACCGACTTCAAACGAAAAAGCAAAAAATAAATTTGCTTCGCACAAAGTAATAGGTACGTATTTTTATTTTATATAGAGAAATGATTTAACTGTTATTTCATAATTTTGAAGTCCTCAGATTTATATCTGACACTTGCATGGTTTTGCAGTAAAATATGTATTACAATTTATCGAAACAATGTTGTTTTAAATATTTAATTCCTATAAATACATTATACTATTTGGTGTATATACTATAGGTTTTATTTTATCACAATGCTGCCACCTACTGTTTTTTAATGAAACTAACAACTGAAATTCTTGCTAGCAATTTAAGAGCAGGAGTTTAATAATTCTGAATAAGATACATATTATATTCTTTATTACTTGCATGGCTTAATAAATTAAAAATTGAAGATTGTAGAAAACAAATTGAATGACATTTTAAAACGTGTTGCAATTTACATAAAATATTTTTTCATGTTGCTATCTAAAATGAAAAGAAAATATCTATTGATTTAAGGGCTTCAGTTTGCGCAGTCGCGAGATCAAAAGACAGTGTATGCCGCAGAAGTCGGGACGATTTTGGAGTGTTTAAGATTTAGCTATTAATTATAGTGAATGAGTTTTTATCTAGTAATTTAATTAAATAAGTATATTATTTGTCATATATCTATTAGATTAGGCTAATTCAAAGATGGGAAATACTCAAGCGGGTGAAAAACAACATAAATCGGGGAAATCTCCAGCTAAAGGCCGGCATTTCATGAGAAACTTGAATAAGAGATCATCAGGGAGAGAAAACAAAAAGCACGGTCGTAAAAAGAGCGCAAAACGCGATACATTAGATAAGGAATTGGATAAAACATCAGAATCCGATAACAATGAAGCGATGGAGGCATCAGATAACGATATTATCGAGTGCGCGTATAAAGCGTCGGGAGTGGAGCGGGGCGCGGAGGCGAGCGCGCAGTCAGAGGTAACGGTGGGCAGGTGCGAGCGGTCACCGACCCGCGACCACTCGCCGGCCGCGCCGCCGGTCCTCACCTCGCCCGCCGACGGCTCCACCTCGGACTCAGTGTTCACGGACCCTCTCACGCCGCTCGCCGTCGAGCTCAACCAATGCTACTACTCCGCGGAAAGTGACAGCGCGCACGACGAACTCCCGCGCACCCTTACACCCTCCTTCGTCGAAGCGCGCCCGCATTCCGCTTCATCCCACGACGAAACAGAAATGCCACACGAGGAAAACGTTTCCTTGTCAACGAACGATATTGTAGAAAAAGAAAAGAGTGACATATTCGATGACAGGACTGACAGGGATGAAAGTAAAAAGGTTATGGGGGCTTTATTCACAAAATCGAGGGACGATCCGTTGGATCAGAGGACGCATGAGTGCAATCATGATTTTCTTGACAATCGGTTGAAAGCCTCTGCCGGGCAGGCTTCGTTCACACTGTCCAGGCATCGCAAGGTCGAGCTGCCTCCGGTTGCTGCAGAATCATCACTCAACATATTGCAAGACAATGGTAAAAACATTCATAATTATCTTATTTATAATGCAAAGGAAATAAAATATAGCTCGTATAAACTATTTCTAATACTATTTCGCAAATATTATTGCGGGATAAATATTCAGAATACATTTACAATAATGAGATAATGACGACTTCTTAAGTTAACATCTGTGATAAAATCAAGCAACCTCCGCAAATCAAGAGTTTATGTAAGAAAATCACGATAAGATTACATTAAGATTTACGTTAAGGTTTTTATGATAATATGTTGGTACTATATTTATCATATTTTTGTGAAAAAGTAGTGAACTACTACCAAATAAATATCAATTAAATTATTACGCAAATAAAATTTATAAAATATGAAACTTAATATTTATAACAGTTTATATACTGAAAAGATGAGAACTAATGGAGACAAGGCATAATATACATAATTTGCACTAAGCAGACCCCGTTGAAATTGTTGAATCGATTTCCATTATATTTTCACGAATAGAATTTGTAAGAAATTTAGCGAGCCTATTTTAAAACATTTTTAGCTTTAAAAGTACGAACATGAAATTTTACAGTGCCATTCTGTTTATATTAATATAAATTTATACTCACCTGTCGCCGGTTGATCAACAGGTGTCAGGTGTATTCTGCAAGCATCATATGCATTATACAAGCTTTAACAATATTTAAATATACACGTCTAGAATATGTCTATGACTATAACATAATACATTGTTGTGTATTATACGCAAAACTATATAAAAGTCGGTCTTTACGGTAAAATCACACATAATAGCAATCTATATCGATATTAAAATAAACTTCACAAAAGTGCATTCCTAAAACAGTGAATTCAAATATTTTTATAGGTTCTACTTGAGCTACCTGTGGCCGATTTCTTATTTAATATTACATCTCAATCTGAAGAATCTATCATTAAAGTCGGTTTAGTTGTATCGTTTGTTAGCGATTATTGAGCTAAATCCGTTATAGGAAATAAACTCTAGGAAGGGATCTATACAAGTATGCTAATAATATTTTTCTAGTAATATACTCAGGCAAGAAGCTCTATGGAATAAATACAGGGTTAATAGATTAATTTAAAACATTTGAAATAATGTCTTATATTTATAAGGTACTTATACTATCGAAAGCTAGTATTAAAAAAAGAACTGATTTCTTATAGACAGTAAAATAGTACATTTAAAACAAAATCTAATTCATAAAAGCGTCTTGTAGCTTGTATATGCGCTACTATGAATTATTTTTCGCTTGCTGGATTATCATTGAAAGAAAAAACTATATTCTCCTACGTATATTAATACATATTTTAATGCTAATTTTGTTTTAGAGAAAGATAGGCGGCACTCTAGTGTCAGCGATGCTCCAATGACTGAATCAAACGTGCTGCGGAAAGTGGCTTCATTGACTTTAGATAAGCACTCCGAGAGTAAGGTCGTGCGACCCAAATTCGTGCCCGAGAAATTGGACTTTCAACTGTATGAAAAATTTGAAGGTTTGTTATCGTATAATATAACATTCGAACATATACTTTACACTTACTCGTATATCGATAAAATGATTATATTTGATTTAAATAAGAATATTCCTTATTTGAGCAGGCGCAATAGCCTCAGCATGTAATTAATGTAAAGTCACTCTTTGCTGTTCATGCTATTTAGTCCATTAGCATTACTTAAAAACGAAAGTGTTAGATATACAAACTACTTGAGTGTGGCTACTCTATCTGAATCAATTTATTTACTTTTGACCGTAATGCTTTAATTGCGGCGCTACTCTTTAGGTGAATGGACACTTAGCGATAAGAAACTTTATCTTTTATTAGCTATTACGTATCTTCAATACCTAAAACTTATCATAACGAATCATTTAGCTGCAGTAGAGATAATAAGCGAACAGTGAAGTAGTGTATACGTGACCTACAATATAAATGGAATCAAATCAAAATGCGGTTATCGACGAATCGTGTTAATTTTACAAATAGCTCAGTTGCTCAGTTTAACTACGTGCAATTACTAAGCAAGTATCAATCTAAGAAAAAAGGAATCCAAGACATAGTAACCATATTAGGACTACATACTGATGAAATCTCCCCTTTCCAAACGGCTCTCTCAAAAACGGACATACATTGCGAAAAAGTGAAACAACCTAGCGATTCAAATGCTTTAGTGTTGTATGTTTTTAAGACGTTGAAAGTGAATTTTGAAAGAACAATGCAGTGGTATGTTATTGTGTTGGCCGTGTACGGTAGGACCATGAAAATAAGTATTGAATACAATATACATACACATGAAGTTGGTGTTAAATTCGTGAATGAAAAGTGTTTCTTGAATTTAATTTTGTATAATGGATTGAATAACAAACTTTATAATCGAAGTAAGTGTAATTGTTTAGCATACAAAAAAATTGCAAAGACTGTTAATTGTTGATAAGCAACATAAATACATTTAAATTTGAAATGGTCAAAAAACCAAATCAAAAAAGTTAACTTCATTATTTTCTTTAGTAGGTATAACCTGCTGAGCTTGAATTACGCTAGTTTAATGATTTGTTATTATTTTAATTAAGTTATGATGTAAAGTGGATAAAGAATACTCGCCCGTTACTTTTCAATTATCTTAATAAATAAAAGTAGATGATTATAAAAAATATTGATAGGGGTAAATTATTGACTTCCTAAAATTAAGACAGAAAAATTGTACAATAATAATAATAAGGAACCTATTATTTCATAATTCACAGGCTTCTATCGCTTTATTTTTTATAAACGCTGTCAAATGTCAAGTATGCCATAAAAAGTAAATGTCAATTGCCAATTCATTTGTCAACATCCATGATCCATTTCTAATTTAAATTTATACTCATTTATTTTTGTTGTATTTTCAATAATCAAATACTTTCATAATTATTTTTTTCTAAATCTTCATCAGTTTTACATAGGTACAACCTCAGCAGTCAAGACGGGACTTTCGATATCGGTGATCAACAATTTTAACTTAGAATAAGTAGAGATATAAGTTAATTTTTTATAAACGAAATGTATGTATGTTTTTTAAAATGTTATATTTTTTTCCTTTCCAGGGCAGATGTTATTAAATTGGTTTGTGTCTTCAGCTGAAGCAAATTTTACAAAAAACATATCAAGTACACAAGATCTCAGAATTCTTGGTATTCAATATTGTACACACCTGCTGGCTGCAGGTGTTTTACGACAAATACCCGATAAAGACGCTCCAACAGAAAATATATTTAAGGTATATGAATATATTTTGTTACTTTTAGAATTTTATAAATTTTTATTACTGTTGAACTGGACTACAATATCATGTTTACCTTATGATTAAACACTTCGTTGCCTTTACAAAAAAGTCTTATCTAATATTGTGTGGCCTATCAATATTCATGACATCCAAATGATAGGTACATGCAAAACTACATGTAATGTAAAGACATTTCTTTATATTTTCAGCCTAATTTGATGTATTACTGGGCACATATGGAACCACCTGTTACACAACCCATAACGCCTGGACGCTTACACACATCATCATGGCCACCACAAAAAGAATATCATTCAGGAAAACCAAACCAAATAAATCAACCTATGAATACTCATCAATTTTTTTGTGTAAACAATAATGAAGAAGTAAGTGATGTGACAGAAGCAAGGCTTATCATAGCCGAACAAAAAAGAAAACTTCAAAAATTAGAATATCAATTAAAGCAATATAAAGAAAATTCTATAGGCATAGCAGAAAGTAAAAATATAAATACAAATACTTATACATTGCCAGAAGATAAAAATAAAAAAAAGGTCAGTAAAGAGGTTCAAACGAATAATAATAATGGCCATTATGAGCTTAGTCCACTTAAAGAAAAAACTGTGATATACACTTCAAAACCTGATACATTAAGGACAAGTGTAAATAGTGATTGTAGTGTAGCATTAAGTAAATTTGAATACAATGATCCAATTAATTGTATACAAACAGAAGAAGAATCTGAACACAGGTCTTTAAAAATAGAAAATTATTGCAAGTTGAACAAGAGCAGAGAATATGATTTAACTTTAAGAAATGATTCTTCTTTAGAAAATGAAGCACAAAACACTAATAATATAATAACAAATAAACTAGAAAAGCAACAAATTAATGAGACGCAAAAGATTAACCGATTATCAAATAACAATCAAAACATTAATACAAATTTAATATGTGATAGTTCTTCGGATGCATCATACGTTAGCACTACTACTGAACTTCTTGGTAGTAATCATACCAATGTAACAGATGTTGATAAAAACTTTAAGTCTCTAAGTCCTTCAGCCACACAAGTACTGTATTTTAAAGCAGATACAAATAATCATGTTACAAGAGAGCCTTTATCATTAGATTTGTCACAATCTGAACAGAGCTGGAAGTCAATAGAAACTGAAATTAAGGAAGAAAACATATATGTTTCAACATCACAAAATACTGGAATAGAAAGCAAGCCATGTACAGTAAAAGAGGCAGATGCTTCGGCATTCATTACTTCAGATAATGAAGATGAGAAAAATTTTGAAGTTGGTGATGTAATTGTTAATCAAAATGTTAGTATATCAGATGATTCCACAAAACCATGCACAATAACAGATGAAGGCTCCCAACCTCCTCCTTTGCCTGGTATGTCCCCACCACCACCACCGATGCCTGGGACAGACTTTATACGAAAAACACCATCTACTCAACCAGAATCAAAGAACCAAGAGAAAACTTCTTCTAAATCAGAAATGCAACATTTACCTTCTGACCAACTAAACCGTCATGTTTCACCGCCACCTCCACCACCACTACCAGATTTTCAAACAAAGGAAGCGATATCGCCAGTTAAAGTTTCTCCAACGCAATTTTCTTCTTTGGAAACAAAATTCCAGCCAAAGCCTAATTTACCAACTCATTTAATATCTGATGTAGGACCACCACCTCCCCCAATGCCTGACATAAATCTGCCACCTCCTCCGCCTCCTTTGCCTGATATGGTACCGTCCCCGTATACGCTGCCCAGCACGATACCCCCTCCACCCCCCCCTTTACCAGGGATGGGTCTGCCACCTCCACCTCCTCCACTGCCAGGTATGGGTGCACCCCCGCCTCCTCCTCCGTTGCCTGGGATGGGTCCACCGCCCCCTCCGTTACCAGGAATGATACCGCCGCCACCACCTATTCCTGGAATTGGTCCGCCTCCTCCACCAATACCCGGTATGGGTCCATCTCCTCCGCCAATGTCAGGAATTCCACCTTCTCCTAACTCAAATTTACCATCAGCTTCAGGCCCGCCACCACCGCCATCAGGTCCTGCACCATTTCCAGCGCCACCCATCGGAGGATGGAATATGCAAAGAGCCAGTAAGTACAAGTCGTTAGTACTCGATAGATTTTGTGGGTCATATGTGTATGTATAAGTTTTCATTGTTTGATACATTTTATTTAAGATTTGCAATTCTTTTAGCTCTACGAAAAACACCAATAAAACCAGCAGCTCCTATGAAACCCTTGTATTGGACGCGAATATTAGCTACTTCGGCTGCACAAACAGGTCAGGGTGAAGTGAACGCTGGGTTTAAGCCCCTATGGCTAGAAATCGACGAAGCTAAGTTGGATAATATAGATGAATTTACGGATCTGTTTTCCAGACAAGTCGTTAAAGCGCCGGTGAAAAAAAAAGTAGAAGTTAAAACAAAAATTCAACCAATCAAAATATTAGATAGCAAAAGATCCCAAAACGTCGGTATACTCGCACAAAGTTTACACGTAGAATTTTCAGAAATTGAAAATGCTATTTACAATTTTGATACTTCCGTTGTTAGTTTAGAAGCTTTACAACAAATTTACGAATTGGTAAGCAATATTATATATTATTGCGGTTCCTTTCGATCGTTGATGAAGTTGTTTAGTGAAATATTTATATTTCAGCGCGCAACGCCTGAAGAACTGTCAATGATAAAGGAGCACCTTCAGAACAAGCCCGACATTCCATTAGATAAACCTGAGCAATTTCTACACGACTTATCAGGAATACCTAATTTCGCAGAACGGATCTCGTGCTTCATGTTTCAAGCCGAATTTGAAGATGCCGTAAACACAACGATGCATAAATTAGATAATTTAAAACATACTTGTGAGGTACATAGTTACTTAACTGTATCGTCATAAATGCAAAAAGTTTGGATTTTTAGCCATAATACTCTGTTTGTAGTTCCTAACAACGAGTGAATCTCTTAAACAATTATTTGCTATAATTTTGACCCTGGGCAATTATATGAATGGTGGAAATGGTCAGAGAGGACAAGCTGATGGATTTGGACTTGAAATTTTAGCAAAATTAAAAGATGTTAAGGTAACTTACATATTTCAAAAGTGCTTATAAACATTGAGTTTCTAACATTGAATTATTTTCCATTTCGAGGGCGCTCCTTGATGTGGTTTGTGTGATTGAATTAACTGAGCTTAAATATATCCAGAGAATTCTAATATGATAAATGTATTTGCAGTCAAAGCAATCAACAGTAACACTGTTACATTTCATAGTGAAGACATATATGCGACAGCGAGGTGGAGCTTTAAGTGGAGAGTGCGTGTTACCGGTTCCAGAACCTGGAGATGTGTATCGAGCAGCCGCTTTAGACTTCGCTGATGTAGCTTTAAATTTGACCACTCTAAGGAAACAACTTGAAGGTAAAGAAAAATTAATTGTTATAAACTAAATATATGTTGTTCAAACCAACTTCATTGCTTTGTTTCTTCTTTTTGCTTGGTTTATAAAGGACAAACACAGCACATTGGCGTTTGATATTTTATATTTATATATTATATCATATTAATATCTCCTAATGGATGTTCCTTTCAGGGTGTAAAGATAAAATGAAAAAAGTTATCGAAACGGATGCTTTGAGACACTCGCCAGACGAAACATCTGGAACTGATCGCAATAAAAAATTAGAAGTTTTCAAAGACAAAATGACAACTTTTGTAGATTTAGCTGAAGAAAAGCTAAAAGCTGAAGAGGACAATCTGACCGAATGCCGCAATAAGTTTGTAGCAACTGTGAAGTTCTATCAGTATACTCCAAAATGTGGTAAACTGGAAGATTGTGAACCAAAGGAATTTTTTTCTTTGTGGACATCATTTTGTAGTGATTTTAAAGATATATTCAAAAAAGAGGAGCAGATAGCCATTAAAGAAAAGTTAGTATTAATATAAGTGATAGTGAGGATGTTTTGACATGAAAAATTTAACTACTATTTTCGATGTAAACGAAAGAATTTAAAGTTATAAGTTTATGTTTATATATTAATAATTTCAGGTTAAAAGAAACAAAAAAAATGCATGAAGAGAGAAAATCTCAAGCTCTTACACAGCCTAAGAAGGAAGGTGGTTTAAAATCGCGTCTGCAAAAGTTATCTAGTGTCCGGAAATGATTTGCTCATTTGGATCCCAGTTAAGGTTTATACATTCCCGTAGCTTTTATATAAGAAGATAAACAGCATTTATTTACTGATTTTTATCCAGCTCTGTATTTAAATACTAGGTAAATTGAATTGTGCATGCATTTTAAAATATTTATTAATTTACAAATAACATCAATACATAACATACAGTACTCTGAATAAATTTACACAATGTACCAAAAAAAGAATCTTATTCCACTTTGAGTTCATTATTGTTTAGTACAATAAAATAAGGTGCTCTCAATGCAACACAAATATTATGTAACAAGTATTGTTAATTAATATTACAATGCAAGTTAATTTTGTATAATTGTGATACAAATTTTGTTTGTACAATAAAATATCATGAATGGCTGCTTCTAGTATATCATCGGAAAAAATTAAAAAAGGCTGTTAATATTTATTTGTGTTAGTTGTTTTTTTTTATGAACTCTATTGTTAAAAAAGGCAATCTTATCCCAGTGTTAAAATGTGACTGAAAAATATTGATGATAAATCCTTGTGTCAAACAATTCATTTTTAATAAAACATAGTTTGCCTCAAAGCACCAATGGTTTTGTCATATTTCAAAGTAATTGCATACTTGACTTAGAATATATATCAATAACAATACGTCTGCAATTTTCACATAAAGAAGCTAGTTAATTGCGCCTATTATGAAGCAGCTAAGTTTTCTATGAAATGTACCTGATATGTAATTTTTAGCATGTTACTTTATGTATATAAATGGTGCTTAAGCAAAACATTATCGTTTTGCAACTTGATTGATGAACAATAAAACAAATGTAAAAATTCCTATGCATTTTATTTGTAGTCCAAACATTTTTCTTTCCATAGTCTTTGTATCTTTCTGTGGAGCTTTCTGGCAACTGTTTTGTCACAATTGATATTGAGTAAAGATGTTTTCAAAGCTTGCCATTGCATAAAGCTTAAGTGCATTGTAAGAGCTTTTTTATCAGAATCATTACGTAAGCTTTCTTCTTTACTCAAAAAGTCATTTAAAGATACATTATTTGTTACATTATCAATAGAATGAGTATAATTTTTACTGTTATTTTCTATCTGGATGTTTGCTTTCAGATTGTTGTCTCTTGAAATAACGACACCTTTTTCTTCCTGACTCGAATTAATAAACTTTTTAACGCTCAGTTCCTGACTGGAAGGTACTTGATTCTTAAATTCATCAAATTTATCAAAATTCTGGTTAATTTCACATACATAGTCTAAAATATTTTCACACAAATTATCCATGGCACCATCGTCATCAATGGACAATGGATCAATGTTTATTTTAATTTTATTCATCCAGACAAATCTACTATAATCATTTACATTTTTAAGGTCCAACCATTCCTCTAAGTCCTTAGGCAATATAAAATTTTCTGGTAAAAGGCACACACCCCTTAGTTCCAATTTATCTAGACTTGAATAGAATTGATTGTACCAATTACAGGAATGCTGTACTAACACAAGGGCCATTGACCAAATACGGCTCAATAAAGCATATGGCATTAAACTCATCCAATGAGCTTCACCTCTTTTAATCCTATCTAAATAAAATACAGCAGCTTGCTTTGAGCAAATAACTATTCTTATCATTAGCTTAGAAAAACACATTATTTTTATTAATACATATTGAAGCATTTGTTTTGTAGGCATGTACAATTCATTATCTTTATCCTTAGGTAATACTGATGCAAAATTTTCAAGAACATTTATCAGCTTCAACATTAAATATTTCTTTAACGCTGTGTTCACTTTTTTTAAATTTCGGTATCCGATGTCATTACGAAATTTTTTATCAAATTTGTACAAGAATCTTGAAAGGATAGCACTCTCTTTATGCAAAGGTGATTGTTTTGTGAGAATTTCAATCGCATTGTTTGTTGTATATAAGAAGCTTTTTATATCTGCAACAAAATGGTCATAAAATAACGGAATTGAGGAAACTAAAGGAAAATATTCAGAAAAGGTTGCCTGCCTACCTATTTTATTTTTACAAAGAAAAGTATTCACTGGTGGAGCTAAAAGCGATTTATTATTCCAAATATCCAACATTTTGCAATAAATCATATGTTATTCTATTATTTATTTCTTTTGTTATATGACAATTTTTTGGTTAATATCACGAGGTGACGGAAATCAAAAAGTTTATATTTTATACTGGAAAATTTCGGAAAATGGAAACCTTGGCTTTGTTATGACAGTCTTTGGTTATGACATATGACTTTTTTTTTTAATGTCACAGAGTATAAGTTAAGCAATACTATAGATTCTTTATGTATAGCAACAATACGATAGATAAAACATAAAATATATATTTTGTCCCTCATATTTATTTAGGTAAATAAATTTAACCGAATTTAATGTTAAAGTTTTAAAAGTAATAAAACGCTTTATATTTTATTCTACTATTTTAATTTACTTTGGGAGTATTGTTATAATATTTATTAGTACAATTAGTAATGTAATCAATTTTATCATAATACATATTATAATAAACAATTTGGAAGACTGAAATAGGTTCCTTAATGATAGGGTTACAAAAACATGCAGTGCGTCGCGTTAGTACATAATTGTAAAAATGTAAATTAATATAAGAAACTCCGTACAAGTATAAACAGTATAAATTATCAAGTGCCGCAATATAGTTTAATTTACTATTTTTTTAATTCAATTTCTTCCATATCATCTCTTATAATACCGTCGATGAGGTTTGAGTCTGGTGGAAGCCATTCGCAACTTGTGTCTTCTGATGAACATATCTGAATAAAAAGAAAGTTAGATAGTAAACGCAAAAATAAATTAAATACCTAACTCAGAGTTGGCAATAGATACTGTTATCTGTAACAAATTATTACCCTGTTGTACATGTATTACTAGATGCAAACATATAAGTATACCTGGCATTTACAGCTAGCAGCTTCAACGTAATGATACACATCGGTTCCCGGCTCTACTCCAGGGTCACAGTGACGTAATTTAACTGAGGAATGCTTCCTTTCACCATGAACACAAACTGGATGATGAGATTCCTTATATGGAAATTGCCAATGGGATATCTACAAAAAATAACTCCTCCACATCAAAATTTATTATTTTATTCAGAATAAATTCTCATATTTTCATTTGTATTAAAATTATAGGAAGTTGTTGGCACCTACTTCATATGATAGACAATAACCCCAACATGACATTATTTTTACTTCGTCCCAGCATTTTAGTCCGTTAAAGTCAGTTTGAACAGCTTTATGCGAGTACCTCTTCGGCTTACATCTAGCACTCGAAGGTGCAGCGATACATGTGAGTATTAAACAAGTGTATATTATAAGCCCAAAGATGGTAACGCTTACTTTTCCGCGACCGCCCATTTTGACTAAGTTGTCTCCTCTGATAAGGACTATATACAAAAAGTAACCTTTGTTAATCTCCAAACATGTCAACTACTTCTTCGACTTTGATTCTGTTCCTCAAAGCCCCTTGCTTATAAAGGTGGATTCAAGACGTCATAATATTAATTCCATGCCACTTAACTTGACGACATAACACAAGCCATTAGGTTGATGAGCGCTTTGAATACATTTGAATGTTTAGATTTGTTTTTTTTTCTTAAGGTGGTAAGAAATTTCAGTTATATATTTTATTTCAATACCTATTACGGGGAAAGAGTATTTTTTATTTCGGTTGTAACTCGCAAAGATATTTCTTACTTTAATATCTATCTTATTGGATATTGGATAAGCCTAATTTGTAAATTCAAGGGCGGATCCAGCTTTGGCGCTGGGGTGGGGAGGTCAGATAGTCGCACAGTTATTACCTATGTTCCCACAAACAGAAGCGAGTCCACCAATAAGGAGGGATTTCCTACAACCTTATCCCCCCTGGAACCCTCGTTATGTACCTAAATTGCATATAACTAAAATCATCATGTGGTCATACTACATAATAACTTAAAGTAGTTTTCGATAATCGTAAAGATAAGAATTGATAAAAAAATTACAGAAACGTTTAGCGATGTCGACTTCGCTATCTGTTATAATAAGTCGGCGGGTAAAGGTTTATACTACTTTAAACTTTTATATGCCAATACCATTCCTTAGAATATAGAAAAACCTATATTCTAAGTATCATTCATAAACTTTCATCCATAAACAATTAATCGATAAAAATATAATTTTTGTTCTGTAATGTCATGAATCTAAACACAAATATAGCATAAAATTGGAAATATGCAAATGTTGTATAATATACGCGTTGTATTAATTTCGTAAAATAATACAATATTGACTCATGATTAAAATATATTTCATACAATAACTAAATTTTCCCATAAAAATCACTACAAAAAAGTAATAATTCTAGAAGAAAAATCATGTTTGAAATAGGCGTGCTGTCTGAGAAAGAAATGTTTAAATTACGAGACAAAACACAACATCCATTTGGTGAGAAAATACTTAGCTACTCCATTATATTATAGCTTTTAAAATATATATAGATTATAATATATTATTTCTGATCCGTCTTTATTTTATATATTATTATTATTATTATTGTACATAGTTATTGGTGTCGCTAAGAGTTACATAATTGCACGAACTTCTTTATCATATTAATCAATATCTTCATTCATCAGACAATCTCTTCCGTAACGGTTGACGCAAATTTAACTCTCAGTTTTTATAACTATCTTGCTGACTTGGTTTTTCACTGATGTTTATGTGAAGCCTACGGGGTTTACCTGTGTACGATATCGGACTACTATCAGCTAATGGGTGTTCCACGAATCCGCTACTTGATTATCACCACCTGAACGCGTTACGCCCACCCGCGCTGCTCTCTTACAGGGTAAAAACTACAACTCAAAAAAGATCTTTTTTTAACAAAGGTAACTTTTTTTCGTGGGGAAATGCTCACGCATGCCTACAATCCTGGGGGTGAGAAAGTAGGTTATGTCGGACTCAAACCGACTAAAACCCCACGGTGTTCCACTGTTCCGCGTTTAGACGGGGTCACGGGTGCCCTGGCGGACTCTTCCGCAGCATAGGTAAATACTTAGAGCAACTTTCCCGATCTAATTAATTTCACTCAGGTTTCTGTGTTTGCACCTCAAGCTACAATTATCCCTCTGCCGTGACAAGGCCTATACATTTGGGTCCTAACAAAAAGAAATGGCTATCATATACGTGCTTGCTATTTATTTTCCAATCTCACGCTTGTAATATAATACCCTAATTCACATTTTGTGTAGGGAATAAGTTAGTAAAAAAAAACAATATAAAGAGTCGAATTGAGAAACCTCCTCCTTTTTGTAAGTCGGTTAAAATCAATGATCTAGCTAATTATGTTTACTCGCTGAGATTTTACATTATTCAAAGTCCTCGGTTTTCAATTATAGAATTATTTCGTATTATGCGGAATAATACTTAACTTTTGAATGTTTTAACTATATCTTTCTTCATTCATATATGGAGAACTTTCGAAAGTACTAAGTAGTGCTTTCGCTGGATGTGTGTAAATACATGTGCAGTCAGCAGTGCTAGAAAATTAACATAATATTGTTTTTCTTTAATTTGACATTGATCAAATGTTGCACTATGCTCTGTACTTGAAAATTGAAAAACTAGGAAAGTTTAACATCATCCACAATGTCAATATGACAGTCAACTGTCATAATAAAAATGTATTGAATTTGAACAGTGTGTAGTGTGTACTTTACGACCAGTTACTATGTAATACGATAAATTACCAGTATTTAATTAAACACTGCAAAACATATTATCATTATTTGTGTAAAATTTAACATCGGCTATGTCAAAGCGAACACCAATAAAGTCAAGAATTAAAGTGTGCAATAATTCTGTTTTTCGCCTTCAAGACAAAAAGGCTGATGATAATGAACTATCAATTGGATTAATTAAATCAGCGAAACGAACAGGACAACTGAGTTTATGCAATAGAGGACTAGGAAGAGGTAAGTGAATATTTTGTGTGAATATAGTAGAACAAAACAATACGTTAACATTGTTCGTAATAATGTATAAATTTTTTAATTTGTAATACTGTACAATTTATATGACGTTCTCATAGTTCCTGAAAATGTTTGGAAAATCGACGAGCTTGTTATGGATGATACCAAAGAGGTTGATTTTGCTAGGTCAGACCAAAATAATTGGTGGAATTCTGAGCCACTAAAAATGCTTGACCTTAGTTCCAATGTTATTCACACAATATCTCCAAATATCAAACTACTTCAAGAACTGATTACTTTAAAGGTGAGTATATTTTAGTAGTAATGCTTTATTATGAGGGTATTGGTATTATTGATTAATTAAATATGTAATAAGAATAACATACAAGTTAAATATAAAGCTTATAATAACTCTATGATATATAACTATAATTAAATTTTTAATCTATTCTACGAGAACTTAGCAACATCAGCCTTCCAATTGTTACATTCATGTTAACATTAAAAGGAAACATTGTTTCAGTTACATGATAATGCTTTAACTAGTCTCCCTCCAGAAATTGGAGAGATAAAAAGTCTCTCAAACTTAAGCTTAGATCATAATAAATTAAAAGAGCTGCCGATAGAATTTTATAAACTAACCGAGCTGCGGTGGCTGAGCATATCACACAACGAGCTTATCAGTATTGTACCTGATTTTGGTGATTTAGTCATGTTAACATTTCTGGTAAGATTTAAATATTATGTTCAATTGAAAATAATGATACTCATTTATATTTTCTAAACAATTTCATTGCTATCTTGTATTGTATACATTTATATTTCACTTTTATAATTCTAGAAGTATTGTTATTTGAATATATGAATTTATTTATTTCATAATCTAGTGCATATTTCGATAATGACAAATGATATTGTCTCAATATATTTATTGTGCTAACAGGACCTTTCCCATAACAAACTTACATCTCTACCACCTGGTATGGGTTACTTGGTGAGACTTGTTGAACTTAATTTATCCCACAACGAATTGGTAGAACTGCCTCCAGATATTGTTAATTTGAGAGGTAAGTGTCATGGTATTTTTTCCCCAAAAATAAATTGATTGTTAAAAATTATGTTGAATGTTTTTTGGTAATAATATAAATAAATAAAAATACATATAATAATTTTATATACCACATAATATTTGAGCTGAATAACCTCAAAATCAACAGGTCAAAGTAAAATCAATTACTAGCCGCGACTCTCGGTTTTACCCGCATTTACGTAACAATAAGACATATTAGACTCAAACAGAAGACACAGGACAAGTACAGACAGAAGAAAGTGATTTGTTTTATACTATGGAATGAATAATGATGAAAGATAAAAAAGTATTTCGTTCTAATAGTTAAGGGCTATATTGTTATAAAGTATAAGTGGTCTACATGCTATTGCAATGACCTGCGTCTTCCGGATAATAAAACGAACCCCTCTATGAATAAATGCGGATAAAACGTATTACGATTACGAACAGATTGAATGGTCTCGCCATTTCCATTAATTGTTATATTTTAATAAGTTCGAGAGTATTTTTTATTCCCATTTTAATGTATTGTTTTACTTTTACATTATTAAAAAAAGCTTAGCATTACATTAACTATTTATTTGAAATCTAATTCGCAGACTTAAAGAAATTTAACATAAGCAATAACAATATAAAGATGCTACCGCCGATGGGCGAGTTAAGGAAAATGGAGATATTGGATGCTAATCATAATAATATTGAAGAACTGCCTGACTTTTACGGATGCACGGCGCTCAAGGAAATATATCTAGCTAATAATTACATAAAGGTCAGATATCAATAGATAAGTTTTGGCTTAAATTGTATAGGATTGGAAGATTTAAGAACATAAATAGTTCAAGGTCTCGTTATTGTTTTCATGCTTCATTGCGGATGCGGTCGAGAACTACTATAGTACATATATAACTCACATATTCATTACATTTGTTATGTTGTAGGGAATTTTATTTCCTTCATAGCTGAATAATTTATGCTAATTTATGCCATTGTCCTTGTAAATAAAAAACATATTAATTTTTAAAAATATTAACAAATATTTCAGATGTCGCCTAGTTGAATAATTCTGCATATCATGCATTAAATTTGCATAATATGCAGAATTATATAAATATTCATTGAAAAATACAATTTACTTTCAATTTCGATTTCACAGAGCAGGAAATTAATGTGCTTATTCAATGATTCCATACAAATTTTATTACGTTAATCTATTAAGATATTAAATATTTATTTTGGCAGGCAATCACTGAGGAGTTTTGCGACCAAATGCAACACTTGAACATTTTAAATATTAGGGACAATAAATTGGAAATACTTCCGGAGAACATATCATTACTGCAGAAACTGAAAAGACTTGACCTGACTAATAATAGCTTAAATCAGTAAGTATTAAAGTAAAACGAGAAAAACCTTTAAACCAAAATTCGACTCCGTAACGATGGTTACTGCATGTATTTTTCGTGATTTTTTTTGTATATGTTGACATTGCCATCTCAATAATAATCTATTGAACATATTTTGACAAAATCATCAATTTTCTTTCTAGTTCGCCTTACGGGCTTCCACTAATACTTATATTTACCAAAAACTAACTTTGCGTTTAAAAGTAGAATGTTTCCGTCATAAAAACAAAGATATTGCACTTTACTTGTACTATTTTTTACCCAACTTGAATATACAATTTAATCGATTCATAACGATTGCTTTTATTGATTAAAAAACACCTACCAATCTTAAGTTACATGTGACATCAATTGCCAAACTAATTCTTGTTTTAAACCTGTTTCGTTGCTGTACTCTGTCCTAGTTTTCCAATTATAGCACTAGAGCACATTATGCGGCATGATGCTTGACGTTGAAGGTTCCAACTACAGCAAAGCTTCTTCGGCTTTAGTTTAAATTAGTTTTTAGTTTACTTCAGTTTAAAACTATTTGACGTTCCAATGACCTTCAGCATAATGTGGCATTGTGTGCCACTGAGTCGCACTATGCCCTATAATTGGGAAACTATGTGTATTAACATTTCGTCTCGCTCATGGTAGGTTGCCCAGAAACTTGGGTTTGCTGTCGCAGCTGCAGAGTATAAGCATGGAAGGAAACAAGCTGTCGTTCGTGCGGCAGGACGTGCTGCGCGGCGGCACCGACCGCATGATGCAGTACTTGCGGGACCGCATCGGGGAGGAAGTCGTCTCCGAGACACGATACGAGGCCGACTGGCCTGACAAGTATGTTCATACATAGCTATGTCTACAATGTACGTAACCTATCCCCCAGGACCGGAAGCGTAAGTTGCTCGGATTCTTCTTCTTTCGAGCTGTCACCCCGGACATTTCAATATTTTTTTCATGTGCCAGCGGGGGGTAGCATAGTTTAGATTGAAAACCTGGACTTTCATTTTAAACCGGGTTTCCCCCGGATTTCTATTTAAACCCGGACGCTCTCTGGACGTCTTCCAAACTAGGACAAATCCGGGGAAACCCGGACGGATGGCAGCCCTATATGTAGCTAATGCCTTTTTAGAAGCTCAAGCTTATCATAGGAAAAATCTGAAAATGTAATGATGATAGTTCAGGCTATGAACTCTTTCTGGATCTGGAGTTATAAAGGTCGGGAGTTAAGATAACGATTTTTTTTCTTTTCCTTTAACGACCTAAACAAAAATTTTGTTTTTAAAAAAATAATTGGCAATAACAATGTTATTCGTTGTTTTGAAAAACCGTTAGTACGTGACGTTACATACATACTGTATAAATATTAAATACATACGTTACATGCGTACGCAGGTACACGCTAAAGAAGAGCCAGTCGCTGATGGTGCCGTCGCGCGCGCTGTGCCAGGTGCCGCCGCACGTGTTCGAGGCGGCGGCCGCGGCCGACGTGCACATCGTCGACGTGTCCAAGAACAAGCTCGCCGCAGTGCCGACCGGGTGAGTGTACACCCTGAGACCCTTTCATTTATTGGGGAAAACCTCATAGGATACCCATGGAGCTCGGAGAAAGGATCATGAGTTATGTCGGACTTGTACCGACCAAAACCCAACTGCGTACCGTTCTACCGCAGCGAGTGGGGGGATACCCTAACACCTTACACACCAATATGATTAACATTCACAACTAAACAACCATAAAAACATATGTAGAGTCGAATTGAGAAACCTCCTTTTTTGAAGTCGGTTAAAAATATCGATTAGCATCAATTGCAAAATTTGTAATTACTAAAAACATTTCTAACCATGTGTGTGACATTATTGTAATTTTTATATGTGTGAAAATTATACAAGACTGTATTGAATTCGAAATTCTGCGTCCAAAACGTGGTTCCCACCCCAAGATGTCAGTATTGAGTTATACGTAAATTCGAAATATTCACAGATCATATTATCTATTCTTCCTTAACATATTATGATAATAGAATCAGTTGCATATCGCCGTCTGATTACTTTTTGTTTTGTTTTTCTCCTTATTTATTATTATGGTTGGTTGCTTGGAACAGATCACTCTTAAGTTTACTCGCCAGTTACTGATACTATATCAAATCATATTCCAATGTAACAAAATGTTAATAATTAAACATGTCTACAGGATAACGCTCCTAAGCGAAACGCTATCGCAATTGGTGCTCTCGTCCAACAACATTGAGAGCGTCCCGCCGGAGATTAGCCAATGCATTCACCTGCAGTTTCTTGACTTGGCCAAAAATTGTATCGCCGACCTGCCGATGGAACTTGGAGTACTCAAGAACCTGAGAGAACTTGTTATTTCTAACAATAAGTGAGTATAAATTTAATACGTATTTAAATATTTTAAACATGCTTTTAAAGCATTTTTGTTAGTTGCATAACTCTTCGTCACTTTAAATCTATGATACCATATTATTGTACTTTCAGTTACGTGGGTATACCAAGTTTCAACTCAATGGGTCTATTGGAAGTGGTTCAAATCTTTCTGCAAGATTTGTTAACATACAAACATACATTCGTATAAAAGTGAAGTTAAATAAAATCCTGTAAAAATTACAATGTTATATATTATAGTATGTATCTGTTTTACAAAAAGAAACTATAAGAGTTTCTCGCCGGTAGGTTCTTCTCTGTAGAAACTGCCTTCCTGGCCGCTGGTAAATAATTGTTTTGTGATTCAAAGGTGTTACTATATGTAGCTTAGTTGAATAAAGATATACATTAACTCTGACTTTGAAAATAATAATTTATCACCAATATTATTAGAAAATAAATATCGAATGCATTTCAATGTGGTCATGGTAATCGATGCTAGTAGTATGCTAGAGCTAGTAATGGAACCTGTTTATTTAGAAAAAAAAACAATTAAATTCTATGTATTATGTAATTCGTCGCTGGTCACTTTACACCAGGCGTAATTTTTTACTAGACCTACGTTTACAGGTTCACAAAGATCCCGCGCTGTGTTTACGAGCTGGAGAACTTGGAGATACTGCTGGCCACCGAGAACCAGATAACGGAGATCAACATATCGTCGGACGCGCTCGCCAAGCTCGGCAAGCTGGCCGTGCTGGACCTGTCCAACAACAGCATCGTCAGCGTGCCGCCGGAGCTGGGCAACTTCACGCATTTAAGGTATTGAATATTATATTAACCAAGTTTTCCAATTACAGAGCATAGTGCGACTCTGTGGCGCATAATGCGGAATTATGCTGAAGCTAATTGGAACGTGGATTAGTTCTAGTTTGAGAGTGATCGATTGTGCGAAGCCTTGCTGTAGTTAAAATTCAACGTTGAGCATTATACCGCATAATGTGCTCTAGTGCTGTAATTGGAAAACTAGGTAAAGCTATACTTATATACGGTGGCTCTTTAACATTACACTGAGTATAGTACGCGTCACGAATCTTTAGCGCTGAACGAAACCTGCGCAGAAGTCAAAAATAAGGTGAGCGTTTATTGGTTGTCCCAGTCGTGTTGTGTTTCTCGCACCAATACGTTAATTACGAGCGCGATTCTACCGATGCGCAGCTATTCTCGTCCAGCGCTAAACATAAATGACGCGTACTATACTTTGATACGGTATCGAGATTGAACCGCATGGCACAACTAATCTGGGATGATAAAAAGTCTGGGTTGAATAACAAAAAAAAAAATCCCATTCATTTAAGACGAATCTGAACCTTCTAACCATAATCTATTTTTATAATTCCTTCAATTTTTTACAACAATTACGTGATGAAACAGTCAAAGCAGCGATATGATTATGTATTTCCAGGTCATTAGAGCTAATGGGAAATTGCTTCAGACAACCTCGACACGCGATCTTGGCCAAAGGCACGGCGTCCATCTTGTCCTACCTCAGAGACCGTATACCGGTTTAATAATGTTCGAAATTTAAAATTGTCCGTTCCAAATTCAAAACAGAATTTTAAGTTTTAACACTGAAAAGTTGCCATGTGAACACGAATGAAAAAATAAAAAATCTATGGAAAAAGCCTTTTATATAGCTTCTTTAAGTTACAGGAGCGTATATATTATATATTATTCTAAATTCAAATATCAAGTAAACGTTAAAATTGGTTGTGAAGATTCATAAATTGACTCAAAAGCGTCGCTCAAAATCTGTGCCAAATTGAAACGGCATAATTGGTATTGATTTTTGTGTTATAATAATAAAAGAAAAACAAATACCGTTTGGGACGTATGTACGTATTTATCTTATGTTTTCATCAACATTTATATTTATAGCATTTTTATTAGATTATTTTCTCTGAAAAGTAAAATCATATTGTAGTCATACTTTTGTATGACGTAATCTTAAATTCATAAATCATGATTTGATTTTCGGTGTTACTATTATTCGATTATAAATGTAAGATGGGATTGGTTTGTTATTTTTTTTTTAATAAAAAAAAATAAAAACTTTCAAGAGACAAAGTAAAGTATTTTGTATGCGAATTTAAAATAGGCAGAATATTACTGTGTACCGCCGATTGAATATCCAAAGCTAAATTTACCAAATTTATATTTTGTACCTGCATTGCCTTTGCAATTATTCGATATTTTTTGTTTATTTGTTGTTAATTTTTGTTAAAAATAACGGTACTAACAATAAATTATATTGAAATTTTTTTTCAAGTTCCTAGTCTGTCTAACAATGTTTTATCATGTTTAATTGTTTATTGACAAGAAAAAAGAAAAAGAAAAATGTTTATTTACTCATTTTGTATGTAATCCTCTTCTTTTCGGTTATTATGGAAAAGGTGATACGATTGCGTGTGAATATTATTTATATTATTAATATTTCCAATGTGTTGATTATGAAGTTTCATTACTTATTATGATTTTAAAATAACATTTTTTCATTAATAACTATGTTATGTGGTGATGGGAATAATAGATGTTACTAGTCACGTGTGTTATAAATTATTAATATGTAACAGTTTTGAAGTATTTATATTGCTTGTGATTTTAAAATAGCGTACCAGTTATGAATATTGTTGCTGAGTTGTGTGCCATTAAAATACAGCAAGCTATGTATCGTAATATTATTATTTATTATGGAAAAGTATATTGAAAGTATTTTAATTAAACTCGAATAAATGTTTAATTTTTAAATTTAATATCTTTTGATTATATCAACAAAGTAAAGGTTTGGTGAATTTCTGTACTACTAACAATAAAATTAAAAAAATATCGTTCTAATAAAAGAAATACATATGAAGTCGCTTATAAAACTTAATAATATAACAATTTTATATATGTAGAGATGCCTTCACGCTAACCAATGTATTAACAATTACACCCAGTACCTGACCTACCTGGTAGCTTAGAAATTTAATAGTTATCACGTTGCTATTGCAAATGCCATTTTACGTTCATATGTAAGTAAATTATGAGTTTGTTTGTTCGTAATCATAAGCGCACAATAAATTATATTTATCACTACTAAAGCTGTTTTATTACTGCCCTTGGATATGTTTTGTGCTATACGAACGCCTGAATTAATCTGTATATCTATTTGATATATTTATTTGAATATGATTTTTACCAACTTTATTTATAGGTACCCAGCTGCCTTTATACCAGCCTTTTCATTAACAAGAAAACGATTAATATTATTCTAGTGGCACAAAAATCCATAACTTAAGGTAGAGCATAGATCAAAGCGTAGAGATACCATAGCTAGTATTAAATTCACATTTTACTTGTTTTGTTTATAGTTTAAGCCTTCGCGAAACCAATTTGATTCTATTGAATTATAAACCCTAAGTTGCTTTGTCGTTCTCTATTTAGTATGTCTGTCTACGCACGCGATCTGACGGCATTCTTCAAATTCAATTAACATAACAATACTGAATGGAACCGAATTAACATAACAGATTACTATAATAGGTCAAAGCATAAAAGGTTGCATGCGGCGTTATGGACTTTGAATATAATTTCAATTTGCTTTTTTACTTAACTGATTTAATATTATAAATCGCAAATGGAGGTAAATATTTATTGCACTCAGTGTTGCCAGTAACGCTATGCTTTTTTGTGTATACAATAATTATTTTGTGGATTCTATTATTTAAAATTAAAAAAATATTTTCGAACATTTTATACGTACAACAAAACTAACAGAACTGTATAATTAATTTAAGCTTAAATAAAAACCTGACAAGTTATTCGAGTTAAATTTTATGGGCAATAATCCTTGGTAGCTCTAGGTAATGCAAGTAGACGATGTTTTTTCCGGCAGAAAATGTAGAAATAAATGTTACCCATTCATCAAATACATCACATACGGACATTTTCGATACAATCTGCTACAAATATATTTCGCGCTTGTTTCCAAAACCCCAGAAGAGTATTGAAACTAAAATTGTAAGACAAATTCAGTTTCAGTCACTCATAATTACTAATCTTTTGACACCACATTCATTATGATTATGTCCGTAAAAGCGTCGTGTTTATATAGTCCTTGGGGTCAGTAGTATCAACGATAAATAGACTTAATACTCAAAACAAAATCAATATCGACTCACGGTTGGATTGCATTTAAAATTTTTACTTAGTTATTTGGTGTTGACTTGTAAATGCAACACAAGATGGTTTTGTTAACTCTCTTTAAAATTAGTATGAAAATTGCCGTATGAAATTATGAAAATAATTTTATGTACATTGACGACCGCTTGGCGCAGTGGCAGCACAAGTACTTTCTGCGCGTAGGGTCGTGGCTTCGATCCCCACACCGGAAAATATATTTGTAATTTACATTTGTATTTTTCTTGGGTCCGGGTGTAGCCCAGCATCGTTTGTATGTACTTACAAAAGAGATGTATGTATATGTATTTTATCTGTTATCTAGTTGCATATTATGAAGTTGTTAGTTTCTATAACACCTAGCTCTGCATAGCGTTGGGCTAGATGGCGCTGTGTATTATTTACTAGCTGCGACTCCGTTCGCGTGGATTTTTTATATAAACTTGACTCCCCCTTCCCCCCTTGTAAGCCTTTTTTCCAGTTACCTCAGGCTCTAGACCATCTGTTTACAAAATTTCATTACATTCGGTTCAGCGCTTTGGCCGTGAAAGAGTAAAATTATAAAAAGTTTCAACCCCTCGCGCAACCTTTTGGGGGTTATTAAAAAAAAGTAGCTTATGTCCTTCCCCTTCCTTAAGACTATCTTTGTACCATGTTTTAGCTCGATGGAAAAACAGACAGACAGACGGAGTTATTTTCGCATTTATAATATTAATATTCGTATGGATATGAGGTATAACTTACTTTCTACCTCAATACTTCTTGTACGTTTTACATATAATATTGTCTATTAATCTACGGAGCCCGGATAAGTTAAGAAAATATTTAATTGAAAATTTGAATAAATAAATATGATTGATGATGATTACATGGATCAATAGGCACGTGACCTAGTTCTAATTTGGTATGATGTGAGTGCTTCATGAATTACCCATAACTTATAATTTATTTCATTGTTCTTATATTATATACCTATAGGTATACCTAGTTTTAATAGAATGTAGCATTAGTGTAGCAATCAAGACGATATTACTTATTATATACATTAATAAAAGGAGACGGACGTCAAGTTTCCTATCAATGTATGCAAATTAGGATGTGTGGCGAAATTGCCAACAACCATGCCTACTTGGCGGATGGTTTCATAATAATACACAAAGTACTGATTATCATTCATACAGGGGCTGTTATTACCAGAAGCACTTAGACCCGCATGCCGTTACAAAATACGTAGTTTGTTGTCAAACGAACGTATTATCATTCGTTTTCACTATCGTCGGCTCGTCATTCTATTGTAAATTGTCTGTAAAACCATAATAACGGCAAGGTCGTGAGGAGTGGGGACCGGCAAATGACGACTGCACTTTGATTTCAGTTAATAGTAGTTCAAACGAGTCGTGCCATCGGAAAATAGTTTTCCGCAACAAACAACCGACCCTTAACGTCGTTGAAACTACTTTAAACAAAGTATTTATAAAACTGACTTAAGATTACAAAAAAGATAAATTTTAACATTGAATACATCAGTATGTTTATTCAGCTGTGTCTACGATACTCCTAAAATTTCTTGAGTCTCCAACGAGGATTTAAGATGCCACTTTGTAGATAAACGATGAACTTACGGACGAAAAAATCGTGTGAATGTGAGTTGTGAATTAAATTTCAAGGACTAAGTGATCAGGATAAACTATGTATCAAAATTCATTATTTAGAACTTTGATTGGTCTCTGCGTGTTTTTGATCTGTGGTGGTGAGTAATATAAATAATAGTTATGTAATATATCTTCATTTTATGCAGCAGGTAATAGTAACGTGATTACGTAACTATGCACTATATATAGATATAACTTACATAGATAAATAAATTAAATCTGTTAGCTTACAGTTTTTTTTTTGCTTTTTTTACATACCAATATCTAGGATAAATGCGTCTTTTATGCAACTGTTTATAATTATCACTATTTCTATATTTATTTAGCTGTGTCCCATAGTTTTATTCGTTTAAAATCCAATCCCTTTTCTTTCGATATTTTTTTAAATTTATATAATAACACTCCCAAAAAATGTGAATATCTGTTAACGGTATTAAAAAAAAATAGTAGATCGAGCGATTACATCCTACAATTATTATGACTTAGGATGAAGAAGTTAGATTTTATATAAATTCGTCCTACATTTCGGGAATAGGTTTCTAAATAAGTATGTATATTGTATCTAATATCGCAATAACGATAATAGCTTAGACTTTAAGTTATGTATAATATCTATTGTGTAATATCGGAATATACATATTTATATGAATTATGGGTTGTTCAAACAACTTTCCTATTAAACATGTTACGTTTTCGTAAACAAATAGTAATTTTGTCGTGACAAGGCAGTCAAACGAAGTTACACTTCAAGCGTTGTCTACCTATTTACTTTAATGGTCTTCATTCTTTCCATAATGTCTATTTTGGTGGAAATATTCTACGTTATTAAAATAATAAAGTTGTTTTCTTCGTGAGTTTTTAACCGTGTTGTACAATATAAAACATATACTTAGTATTTTTGGAGTCCGGGAGGTATTTAATATTACAAAAAACATTTTTATGTTTCATGTTTTTATTTTAAATATGTTTAATCATATGTTGGGGGTTTTTGTATACATATCCAGTGATCTTTGGTTTTTAAGGGAATTTGACCACTCGGGCACTTAATAGGTTTTACTACATCAGTGTGAACTATTACTAACAGGGCTATTGCAATAATAAACAACGCTAGAACGCGCCGACACACCATCTGTAAAGAAAACACGAGTTTTAATTATAAATTATGCCTAACACAATAATTGATCGGTAGGTCTTTGTGAGTATCTGTAATACACATACATACACAGTGACAATTCTACATCATACATAAAATTATAGAGTCTTCGATTATTATTAATTTGTTGCGCTCTACTTTCAATTGAACTTCATACGTTATTTTTTTCACCTTCTAAAGTAAACACTTAATTAAGTTTTCAATTATTTATATAACGCATCATTCGGTTGCAATTTATATTACTTTGAAGATAAGTAATTCCTTAGAGGGAATAACAATTACGTATCTTAATCAATCTATATAATACTAGCGGACCCGTGCCTACTTCGTTAGACATAAAGTTAGACTTAAAAATCGGTTTAGTAGATCCCGAGATTCTTTAAATACTAGTATAGATAGACACATCTTGAGGTGATGTTCGATTTTGCTATTTCTAGCTTAATTATTATACTTTTGTCCGTCACATGTACATGTGTAGATCATATACAGACTGCAGATGGATATGATATACACAATACGAACTTCGCAACTAATACATTAAATGATTATGATGTATAATGTATATTGATACATTATTGATTTTATACACAACATTTTAAGTGTTAACTGTTAAACCACTGATAAATCACCTTTTAGAGTTGATTTAGACTCTACATTGTTATAAAACAATTATATTTCTATTTCTACTATAAAAATGCAAAACAATTCGTGTTACTTACGTGTATTACTTACGTTTTAGTATATTGTATAAACGTGTTCTCGTGAGAAGAGATGTCAGTGTACTGTGCACACTCTTTGTAAACAACAACAGGTTTTTTGCTTAATTTTTGCATTTATATTAATCCGCATATATGTACCAGCTGAGCTTTTAATGTAAATTTTATACATTGGTTTCTCCTTTTCGCATAAAAATGTTCACATAACTTCGAGGATATATTTGTAAGCGAAATATGTGTGTCAACTTGTTGCTGTTACTATATTATTATATGTACATAGTCGGTATGAAGTTATTAGTTACGGAAGCAATGGGTTATGGGACTGTCTTTATAATATATTATTATCTACTTGAGAATAAATTAAACCCGACATATTGTATTATAAAATACATATACATTTCAAAAAGAATTATATATTATAATAATCATATACAAATTGATAAATAGCATTAATAGTTAATTGAAATAGTTAAAATGATATTGACGATTGATAACAGTTAATACGATACATGGGTTGACCAAAAACAAAAAAAGACTTAAGAAATTTTATCATTTATTTTAAAAATTAGTAGAATTAAAAGGTTAATAAAATCAACCTTATTTTTATATTAATCAACGATTTTTATACAATGTATTGTTCTACCCCTCACTTCTACTGGCCTGTAACCGATAGGACAATCTGGTGCAGTAGGTATAAAACCGTATACTACCATCATCATTGATAATGTAATAATTAGTATTGTTATGGCTCGTAGGTATAACATCTGAAACGAAACAAGTATTTATAGATAATGAAGAAAACAATAATAAAATTAACGTGAGATTATACTACCTAAACCTGTGCACTATTTATAGCCAAAGGGCGGTTTCACTTAAATTATTTTATCTATTTGCATCCATCCATCTAATGAAATTTACAAAAAAACAAAGCTTGTAATATATTAAAACTTACATTAACAATATAACAATATATTAATAAGTCTTCGGCAAGATTGTAAATTTTAGGATTGCACAGTTACATTAATTGTAATGAATATCAAACAACATTTAATTAAGAAACAAAAAAGTATGTATATTTCCTATTTTCCGTCAATTTTATTCTGCTTTAAATATAATCTATTATTATGTGTATTAATATTACTTACATTGATCAATTTTAACCAACGCTTTCCTCGTGACTAAAGATCTGATCTACAAACACAGTCTGCAAATGGTAAGAACTTTCATCCACATATATATAGTGACCTTTAATCTGTATATCTCGGCTATATAAAACATATATCCTCACATACCTAATATAAGCAACATTATGTTTCCTTCAATTTATTCATATGTTTTTTATGTTATTATTATTGATTTCCAAAAGTTCTTTAACTTTTGGATGTTGGATGGATGGTTGATGTTGGATGTTGATGTGCTTGAAAGACCCATACGCCAAGGCAAACAAGCCGGCTCGCACCTAGGTAACTTTCGAAAAAGCTTATTTTTTAGATTTTCGCAATGAGTGCCTTTTCCTTCGATTATAAACGACAATACCGTATTTTTATGTGCAGCAGACGACGCTTTCCTAGCGGCAATCATGAAAGAGTCGTTAACTAAAAAATTCATATACAACCCTAATATTTTGTTTTAGATGTTAACGCACTGTGCCAATTAGATCAAACAAGCAGTTTTGCTCGTTGGCCGGGAATGACTCCTGATAGGGGCAGACCAGTATTCATGTACTCTGCAAGTGGCAACGAAGAATCACTAACTGGCGCCTGTCTGGCGAGGTGCAGGGAGTTGGAGGACTGCGCATCCGTCGTGGTGACGTATTCAAAGGGCAGCTGTCAGGGCCTTGCTACTTCGCCGGTCGCAGAACTGAGGACGGACAATGACGCTGCATACTTTACCAAAGTTTGCTTGAAACGTTAGTACCTACGTTAAATAGTTTAATGATAAACCCCCTTTGATCTGGTTATAAAAATAATATGCAGTAAGTAAGAACGGTAAATAATTCACAGAGACAGGGAAAATATTAACATGAAGATAGAAGCTTTAATACGATAACCTTTAAGATAGCTAAAAAAATAATACCTACCTAATAGAAATACATTGCACTTCATTTTGTATAATATCAAAATAGCATTAAATAAACAAAATGATTTGTTGTAGTTCCACAGGGCTGTGCTAAAAAATGGTGGTCTTTAGAAAGTACCCCAGGATACTACCTGAACTCCGAGGGACCAAATATCAAAGTTCTTATGAACACAACCTTGCAAGATTGTTATGACGCGCTATTTTCCTCAAACGAGAAGTTATACAGGTACTTATATATAATATGATTGGTATGGGTAATTCAGGTATCACAATCAAAAATAAATTATGTTCTTAACGTGTTGTTGTTAGGAGCGTCAGTTTTATAATAATATGTGTGTTTATGACGACAGGTCCGCTCAATGGATAGAACCGGAGAGTCCATTAGATACATTCATTGTTTCGGATAGAGTAGTAGGAAACTGCATATTGAACGGCGAAAACAAGTTCACTGAACCTGAATCATATCGCGTCTCAAACTATTTTACGTTTTATATAGAAAATGTGTGTGGTCATGACTGTAAGTATAGAAAAGACTTATTTAATTGGTGCCATCATTTTCAAGGTGATAATGATGTCATGAAGTACATGCCGTTATTTTTTTAATTTTTAGATCCAAAGAAAATAGACCGATGTTCTTATGAGGAATACAATAATCAGACTTTAAAACGGGTTGACCTGACCACCAACAATTTAACTAAAGATGAGGTGAGAATCAAAATTCCGTTTTTTTTACTATTACTATATATTACATATATTTTTTGATCCTAAAATGAAATAATTTTCTATATAGCTATTTTCATCGACAATCATACAATTCAAAAATATAAACAAATCTTGAAATGAAGGAAAATATATAGCGCATTAAAAGTGTTATCGGTTACATGTTAGATAACAGTCGTTTACCGTTTATGTATGTGTTTAAAATACACGAGTGTTAGATATTGTGAAAACGGAAAACTATAATGTACCCACCATACACTTTTTATGAGCTGCCTTTGGCTCGTTTGAAATGAGAGTATAGTGGATTTTTCCATTCTTCAATATTGATAACTATAGAGATTGAACCACATTATTATACACGTATTTAATATTGCATTAAACAGATACATACACACATCAGTAATGAAAATATTGGTATGGATTCTTGCTTATATTTTCGTCAATATTTTCAGAAGATTATTTTAAGCTTACTTTATTAGGGTAATTTTATTTACTCGTGTACGATCTTTCAAGCTATTAATCTGTGTAGTGCAAAACGACTTGTGAAAAAGAAGATCGATTCATATGTCGCGGGTTTACGTGGACGTCGACGACTAGCCGAGGTCACTGCGATCTTCACAGCGAGGACCTGATCACCACCGGCTCTTGGCTTCTACGACGAGTGTCTACTGCTACCTACTACCGAAGGGTCATTTGTCTCAATAGTAAGGATTATTTCTGATTCACCTAGTAGAAGCAATGGCATTCAGATATTATTTTTAATTTATCCATATTGACTTGAAATATTGTTTTATATTCAAACTGTATATAATAAAAGTAAGATAGGATATAAAAAAGTATTTTGTATGTTGCGTAGCATGTTTTTCTATTTGTCTAAATTATGTGTTAACTAGCTGTTGCCCGCGACTCCGTCCGCGTTTACTTTCATAAAAAATGTATTTCCCTGGAAACTGGATAAAAAGTATCCTATGTCCTTCTCCTGGTTCTAAGCTACATCCCCACCAATTTTCAGACAAAACAGTTGAGCCGTTATCGAGTTATAAATGGTGTAACTAACACGACTTTCTTTTATATATATAGATATGTAAAAATATAATGAAATACTTCCTCAGTATCCGTGGATTGCCAAGAAAACAATCTTGTGGTGACGTATCGACCGCGAGGTCCCTTCAGGGGCCGGATGTACGTCCCAGGGCGGGATGAAAAGTGCAGCGCTAGAGCCTTTGAGGGCACTGTCAAACTGTCCCTGCCGTTACATGGAGATTGTGACGTCAATTTTGCTTATGCGATCTCAAAAGGACCTAACGGAGTTGTTAATAGGTATGATTTTTGTACGATCAAAATAAAACAAGATCGACATTCATTTCATTCATTCATTTCATCAACTTTATTGAAAACTAAAAATAAAGAAAGTTGTATTATTTGAGACGTAAACATTGTTTTCATGTTTTAAGGTTTTAGAATCCTAAATTGTAGTCTTAGTACAAAAGTATCCAAATTATTATAAATTATATCGGCCCCTATTGAATACGTGTAATGCAATTCATTTTATACGCATGGGTTTAAAATAAAGTAATATAGGAATTAAAAAGACTAAAAAACTTATATCTATTACTAGAACAATGGCATATGCGGTGCTGATGATCCAGAACAAACCCATAATCCAGACAGCTGGTGATCGATGGGTTCGTGTTGGTTGCTCGCCCGGCGCGGGCTCTCGCGGCTACACCAAGGTCGACGCTACTGTATCTGTTCATGATACAAGGTATAACAAATTCCTTATAAAATGAATGGTATTTATATAATTAACATCAATTTCATACGCTTACATAATTATTTCAAAACTGTAGGCTAAAAAATAGAACTGAAAATTATGTTAATGAATTTTTTGGAGCACAAAAGATACTGTTTAATTCAAACATGATTTGTTGACAACAAAACGCAGAACCAAGTGACTATTCATTTACTGCTAAGCCATATTAGAGAGATATGTTTATATTATTGGAATCCAGTTATAGCTTCTGTAACTAGTGTGTTATATACGAGTATGATATGACAGCAGGCCCTCACTGATGAGTGAAACGAATGCAGAGACGAGTGCTAGTGCAGTGTTCGGCGGCTCGTCTCCGCTGAGCATGTACGTAGTACGGACCGTCAGTGACGGGGGGACGAATGCGGTGTCGTTGGGGGAACCGCTCGAACTACGTATAGAGACTTCAGGTAATGGAATTACATTGGTTTTTACTGGGGCATGTATTTCTCGAGCATAAGACACGGTTAATGTAAAGTGCACGGCGTGTGTGCTCGTAGTGCATCTGCATCTTAAGATTAAGTTAAACTGCTTTACTAAATAAACAATCTCTTAGGCGTCGCGTCGTTTAGTCTAGTACTAACCATTCCTGGCATAACTTCACCCATACTTTCTTTCTTGGTTTTTGGTCTTTGTGTGTTTATGTAAACATCCATTCATTTTTAAATAGATTCGCATCTATTATCATAATGTATTATTATACTTTACATAAAACCCGTCTTACATTCATTATATATAAAAGGTCACACTGCACACATTACCAAAAATTTAATTGTTAAATCAATTTGGTTGTTATTCAAGCTTGTAAAATGTAGGCTATTAGTTTTCGTAATTGATTATAAAATTAATTAAATTGGTAATTTGATAGCTAATACAATTTAGATAACTTTTGTAAAATTGTGCAGGTGCACATAATTAAAAGAAAAATGTATTTTAATCTTTGTTATTTATTAGATATTAAAGAAGACATCCCGGTTATGCCATATATTTTTTTTTCTACTACAGATGATGTTGAAATAGAAGCCTATCACCTCGTAGCTTCGTCGCGTTTGGGAGACAGCTCTGTTTTACTGCTTGATAGTAAAGGCTGCCCCACAGGACAGGTACCTCTAGTATATTTAATTAACGTTGTTATTCTCAATTCATCCTTCAATAAAAGATAACTTTCTGAATTGTATTGCAAAATTCCAAAATTTCGTTAGTTGGTTTGGAGTAAATTGAGAGCACGTAATTGATTTATTTTTGTATTGCAGGTGGACTTCCCGTCGTTTACACGATCGTATCTGGGCAATACGCAGCGCTTGTCAGCGCGTTTCAAAGCATTTCGGTTCCCCAATTCGCACGTCGTCAGATTTGCTATCATGGTGCGATTTTGCGAACCAAAATGTGCTCCGGTAATTGATACATATATATACTATGCTTAGTGTTTATATCTAGCGTATAACTGAGCTTAAAATTATACGAGAAGTGACGCCAAGCTCTGTTTTATTTCAAATTGTTATTTACTTTTTAAATAATATAAATAAAATTACAAACGCCATTCTATACCTAAGTAACGAAAATTGAAAAAAAAAGTGTAAATTTTCCCATGATTTAAGAAAAACAATTCTGTTTATATTTGCAGGTAAATTGTGGATTAAGAAGCTCTCGACAAACCAATGAAACATATGATTTAAATGATAGTGAGTCGGCGGCTGCCGTTAGGCAAGAGGTAACTTGTACATAATAATAATAATAAAATCTTATAAAGAAGAAAATAGTGTAAGATCTTTGTAATAAAACTAAACACAATACTGCCATTTTTACCAGGCTTATTTTAAATATGAGTTTTATCCTTTTTTTGAGTTTTAATTTTAATTAGTCTTTGACGTCTTTGAATTTGTCAAGATGCGGAAGCCCGTAAAGTTAAAGAAAAATTTTGAAAAGTCGTCAACTTTAAAGCTTAATAGGAGGATCTTACATCGCTATCGCCTGACCTATGTATTGAACTGACTTATTGAATTTTTTAGAGCGCCTGGCCGACGGTGGTGGCCACGGGAGGTGCACCGTGCGGTACCAATGAGGGGCGAATCCCTCTTGAGCTTGAAATGGTTGTAGGAGCTACACAATCTCTCTCTTCTGACACATTGGTGCGGGCTGATCATCGATCTTCATTGCGTAAGTCTACACAGTAAAATATATAACCAAAGGTCTTCTAGCATATCAACTACTTATAAAGTGAAAGTGCAGTTAAATTTATACTTTTTTTATTAGCCTTAAATATCATTTAATAACACCGTATAACGTCAAATTTAAACTTATTCTACGCAATAATCCTTTTGGTTTGTTTTTTTGGTTTTTGATAACTATTTAATTGCGACAAGTGAATTTTAAAAGAGACTGTATTGTTCCAACACAATGTGAAATAAAGAGATTGTTTAAAATTTGGCACTATCGCTTAAAGCCCAATACATAGCTTGATTTTCTTTACAGCAGAAGAAACGTTAGTAGCAGACAGCGCAATGGTGTGCGTGCATGAGCTGCTGCTCGTCGCGCTGGTGCTGGCGTGGCTCGCGGTGCAGGTGCTGCTGCTGCTGGGATGCTGCGTACTTGTTAAAAGGTACATATATTTAATTTACGTATCCGCTTGTATACGTAGAACTCTATGGCCTATGCTATACATATAGTGATCACTGATCGATCTAAAGACAAATATGGCGATTAAAAGTATACACTCCATAACATACTAAAAACAACATATTAAAATTAGCATGTTTAAAAAAATAACTATTGACTTTACATCTACGTATTTAAGTATATACTTACTTTAAGAATCATACTAAACTTTCTGTTTTAATTTTTTTTTATTCAATACTTTTTAAGTTATAACACCCCAATCATTTTCAGATACAGGAATCTAGCTGAAATGAACATGCAGAAGGATTATCACTCGTTCGACAACATCGGGTTCGACACAGTATCGACTCACCGTCGCGTGCACTGGCCTGACCAAAACATTGACATATTTGCACACTAACAAAAATTGTTCCCCCAACATTCATAAGTTTGATCATAGATTTAATAAAAATAAAAGAGTTTCAATAGAGAATAATTCTATAAACTTAAAAATAAAGTGTGTCTCGTTTTAGTTCACATAATAATGGAATTAAAGAAAGGAACCTAATACCTAAGTGAATTCTTTGAAATGTGTTTATTATAAGGTTCGATTTAAGCCAAAGGTGTTTTGTCTGTTTTGAATTAATAACAAACAATATCGTAAATATTCGAAAATTATTATGCCAAAGTTTGTGATGATGTATGTATGTTTGTTTCATTTCCACTTAAAAGCTAAATGCATTCGGTAGGAAAGGATTTGGCCGAAATTTGGGCATATAGGACGAGAGTAGACATTGAACAAATACATTTGTACTTTTAAATGTATTGACACAGTAGTGAAATAATTATGACACAGGAGGAACATCGCGGGGCACGGATACATAATAAAATTATCTTACTTTTGAAAAAAAAGAAAGGTATTATATTTAAAACTCGATAAAATGAAATTATTTTGTAAAGTGCAGAATATAGTTGTAGTAAACGTATCAGACTTTATATACATGTTATAATTAGCAATAAGCATGTATATCATTGTAATATAAATCAAAAACATATTTCTATAACGTATGTTAAATTTGCTGTAGGTAATTTAGTCATAGTTTTATGTTCTTCATGGTGTTTTATTTTCATATGTATAGATACTTAAATATAAATAAAACATAAAATAAGAGATATTCTTTTAATTTAACTTATATAATATCCTATTTAAAATATAATACATATAGTAACTGAGAGTAGGTAATACATATAAGTAATACATTATAACTGCAAGAGTTTTTTTTGCAATACTAGTTAGAATGCCTAGACGAACTACACATATTAAGAAATTAATATTATATTAAGTTTTTTTTCTGTATTTTATAGCGTTTGAAGCCTAAATCATATATACAAAGAATACAGATAGCGATATCAATAGACAAATAATTTATATACATGAAAATGATAATCAATTAATGCCTGACTTGCCAACATATATATGTATAATCCTTTTTCGTTGCCGTATCGTTCTTAACGTATCGTATATAGCTGGAATTAATTTTCTTTACTAATTTCAGTACACCATTTATTTCAGCATTTTGGGATACATACCCGTTGATGTCTTTTTCTTTATCCCGAATGAATAAGCATAATACGATATAATTTTAATTAGTGGTTATTACCTACAAAAACTTCAAAATAATTCGAGCTATATTCGTTACATGTCGCGTATTAATTATCATAGCTAAACTTCTTGGTATCTGAGTTCTGATCTTGACTATGACTGAGCTATCGTTACAATCACTCTTTCTACTAACTTACTTACTTATACGCATCATTATTACTACACAGACCAAATCCAAGAAGCTTTGAACAGCTAGAAGTTATTACTCTGTTGTATTTTCGGGTTGTGCATAGAGCACAGGCGGGGCGGGAGCGGGGGCGGGTGCGGCGGATTGTCGATTTCCTCCGCGAGGTGGCTGCCTTACATTCTGTCTGTTCGACGCTGCATTGTAGTGGTAGCCTTCAAACTTATCGCCTCCGCCTGAGCCCGTTTGTGTCGGATAGGTCGCAGTTCCCATGTACATCACCTACAGGCGATGATTATTTAAAACAAATTTCGTAATATTTTGTAAAAAAAAACTTTAAAACCACTGAACATATTGGCGCTGTCACATTACCCATGAAAGAAATTAACTAAAAAAGGCTTTTAATTTAACAGTGTGAATGTTTGTTTTAACAATGTTTATTTTACCCTTAAAACTGAGGTCTCTAAGATATATGTAGAATATTTGTTACTTACCTGTGGCTTATAGCCCTCAGGTCCTGCCTCATACTCGACCAGCTGAGTCCTTCCATCGGGAAGCAACACGTGATAGGAGCCTGTAGCACGATCGTCCTTTCTCTTCTCATTGTGCCCAAAGTCCAATGAAATACCAGTATCTTGTACGTCATAAGAATACTCGTAATTAGCTGGCAACTAAAACATTTAATAATATGTTGAAACACGAATTCAAGAAACGTCTATAGATATACGTTTTTAAACAAACAATTCAGAAAGTTTTGAGTGTTCCAGTTTTACGACAATTAAAAAAATCTCCCTCTTTGGTAAATTATAGTTTACAGCTAAGGCTTAAAGAATACCGTTGGTTCCTGCGCCGGTCTTTTGCCTCCAGTACCACCAGTGTTAATTTTAGGTGGTAAATACTCTTGACCTGATGTCATGTACCATAGAGACGCCCAAGAAAGTAACATCTAAAACCGGAATAAAACATACATTACTGGTATGTATAGGAAAACAATATTATCCTATCCTACTTCCTAGTTATGTTATTAATGTGAAAGTGTGTATGTATGGGTTATTCCTTCACGAAAAAGGGCTGGAGTGATTTAGTAGAAATTAGGTAGTCCCTGGATTAACATATAGGATACTTTATATTCCGGTATTGCCCCGAGAAGGAGAACTACGCGGGTAAAACCGGATGATACAGCTAGTATTAAAATATAATGCTATTACTGACTTAAATATTAGGACAAACGAAATTATACACGTTTACAAAGAAAAGAAAAGCAAAGAAGAATCTTAGTTTTTTCGAAGAAAATTAGGCAAATACTTACACAGCTGATCTTCCACATTTTAGATCTTTAACTTAGTGCTGTTGGTTATTGTATGATGCCTTCATAAAATTCACGGGGTTTATAAATACAGCGTTTGCGGTTTCTGGCGTTCCAGCTATTTTAAATATTGTAATTTAATTTATTTCATTACTGCGGCTCACGATTCGACCAAATTTCAAAATAATATTTTACATCTCGACTGCTATTAAACATTGTAACTATTTGGGTATCTAATAAAATTTGCAAACATTTTTAATAAATCGGTCTTTCTCCTTCGTTAAAACTATTCTAATGTATAAAGCTGAAGATTTTGTTTATTTTTTGTTTGAACGCGTTAATCTCAGGAACAACTGGTTCGATTTGAAAATTTATTTTTTATTGAATAGACCATTCATCGAGTAAGGCTTTAGGCTACATAACATCACGCTGCGACTAATAGGAGCGAAGAAATAATGGAAAATATCCAATGAAACGGGAAAATTATTGATCTTTGAGGGCTTCCGTTGCGTGCGCTGCGAAAACGGTTCAAGCTACCAAAAAAATATGTATGAAATAATTATTCCTTTTTAAATGATCTAAAAAAGTCATAGACAGTATTATATGTCTCATCTAAATTTTCTAAGATTGACTCCCTATAAACTTTTTTAGCGCAAATAAATTTGTTCTAACAAGAAAATAAAACTTATAAAAATATAATTAAAGCCAAACTTACTAACAGTACTTTAAAAAATATTATTTAAAAGCTATAAATCTTATTAATAAAAATAGAAACCGACGGAGCCGAAGTTGCGAGCAACAGCTATATATTTTACTAGCTACAATGTATATGTACCTACCTGCTCTCATGTAAATTGTGACTGTTCTTTATTTGTTTGGAGAGTTTTTTTTTACAGGCATCGCTCTGAGTCCGCGTACTTCTATCATTAAAAACTCTCTATACTCAATGAAATAAATAATATGTGATGATCTTTAAACTTCTTACAGTAGGAGAGAATCACTAATGATTGTTAAAGTTTAGGTATCATGTACCTCCCCCCCACAGTCCAGGCCTTGTCGCGGCGGGGGGGCTCAGTAGCTTGGGGTGCAATCCAGCACCCTGGGTGAAGCTAATTGGACCGAGGAGGCTGCTCTCGGTATTCCTCTTTTTGAGGAGGGG
>DWAJ01000224.1:0-40521 GCA_018238005.1 Eurema mandarina
CCGGCGCGGTGCACGCGCGCCGCCGGCTTGGGCGGCCGGGGCGGCGCCGCCGGCCCGCCATACTCGTCCATCGAGTCCGGCTAACGGCTCTCTGGGCCGTCGCCTTCCTGTTCCCTCATCGTCCCCACCTGCAGACAAAGGAAATATACGTTAGTTATAAAACTCACGTCATTTACGTCAATCTCAAACTATAATGAATTTAAGTCATTAATATTTCGATATTAATTATTGAAATAAAATCTTATAAATTAATTGCGCCGTGAAATCCTTCGTGAAAACCCAATTCGGTGTTTTTGTGCGAAACCAGTGCCCAAAGGAATAAATAATACGATTGAATTAATACCCAGACATCCTCTAACATCGCAATAACCTACATTATATTACTATAACCAATAAAAGAAATGAATCAAAATGAATTCACTAATAAAATTTAACATTTGTTATCGCATTTAAACAAAAACGTTTAACTCTAATCATGTCCTTAGAGGTTCAGATTAAACAACTCTAGCCGAGGTTTTTCGAGTACATATTTAATGTTTTCCGCGTAAGTGACTCACGTTTATTTTGGATTATTCATTGAAGTCCTAGGCATTAATTATCTCTCTGATATAATACTTATGAATATTATATCAGAGCGATGGAAAGTCAGGAAAATTAACTAAACAATTTAAATAGGTGATTCATAAAATGTCTTATGCTATCACCCTGCATAATTTCATTTCAGCTAACAGCATTGCAATTAAGGTTCAACAAATATTTAAAGACAATTTTAATTCACATTAAAAAATTTCTTTTGTAAAATATTTACATTTAAGCCCTTCTTATAAACATACTGTACCTATCACTTATATGAATTACATTAGTTTAAATTCATAACGTAATTAATTAATAATTTAAAATAAACGTATGTTAAAAATGACTATCATTTGTTCTTCATGAAATAAATATATGAATGTAGTACAATATAACCGAAAGCTAATTAGATAGTTACGTAGAAATCAAAATTTATAAAAATAAGATATACGATACTACTACAGAAATACTTATATTACATAATTTTATACGTCTCGTTCTAATTAATAAGGAATTTAAATAAAAATAAGGATTAACCTAACGCTACCATAGGATGCAGAGATTAAATTTAAAACTCAAAGGATTGAGCAATAATGAATTAATAAAATATAATCATATCAATGCCATCAGATTACACTAATGTTCAAGTTAATGTTCGCGTATAATTAATTTTGTGCCAATAAAATAAATTGCTTTGGAATTTATTTACATAATGTGCCTATGCGCGAAATTTGTATGACGAATTAAACTATCCGATGAGTTCAATGCTTTTTCGACATTAAAAAAGTATATTGTTGCCTTATAACAGTAAAACATTTATATTCTCGATATATCGAGGATCCTCCTTGGTTCAGGGGAAGGTTATATCCCTTCCTATATAAATTAAGTTCCTTTTCAAGTCTTATATAATTTATTAAAAACAACGGAAACGAAATACATTTCTAGTATTTTATCGGTCGCTCTAGATGACTTTTCATCATTTCATTCGGACTTAGAATGATAACTTTCGACAGTTGTGATACATATTGCATTTAATGATCATTGCTATGTATTATTCATGAACAATTCTACTCTTATTAAAAATAGAAATGTTTATGTCATATGTCTGCCATGTGTCTGACTCAAATACAGTAAGTAATATTAGCCGATATTAATCTGCATTATACCTATTGACTACTTACATTTGAAGTAGACTTGGATCGTAATATCATTAAGAAATATACAAAAGCATTATTTTTTTTTCTAAATGATTAAATATAAAAAGGCTTATACTTTACAAAGGTTGGTCGTCTGAAGTTTATCAATAGGTAGCCTTGACCGTAAACTTGTCAGTCAATGTCATGAAACTGTGTTTGTAATTTGCTTGAAGTAATTAAGTATTTATTTATAGGATTAACCTACGTTGCTCTCAAACGAACTTGAGTTAAATGAGTGAATAACAATAACTATTATGCGTGTCTGTACGGGTATACTTCAAACGCCAAAAACGAACCTTGTTGTAAAATTGATGAAATGTTTTAATGTCTTAGTTATAATAGTCATTAATTTAGTACTTTATTGTTGCTTTAAAGTCGCTTAGGTAAATTAATTTAGGGTTTTTGCTTTATTAAAGATTCAATGTATATTTCACAAGTTTTGCACAACGCTTACATATTTACATGTAGAAATATTGTACTGGTAGGTACTAAGTTGGATCATAATGTCTATATTGACAGTTAAGCAGAAAAGAAATGAAGTTTTTTTTTACGATTGACGTCACAAAGTAGCCAGTATTGCTTATATTAGGCGAGTTTAAAACGTGTTTTCGAGAATATTTCTACATCATTTTCGGATAGTCTGCGGATGTTTATGCACGTGTGTTTGACCTAATAATTCAGCGCATATATCTAAGAAATTTGGAGTTACGTATGGCATTTGAATAATACACTCAAAATAGCTTATTGTTAGCAAACAATCTGCTTATGTTACGTGTTTATATGAATCAATTTAGGAATAAAAAGTATTACCAGATTAAAAATACACGAATCAGTTCGAAAATAGAATTATTATTAAAAAAGAAAAAAACTGCCTAATAAAACCTCTTTCGTATTACATAATACCTGGCCTTATACAGTAAAAACCGAGTATGGTAGAGCTTTCGACTAGATGATTCCAACAATGTCAAAATAATAGTAGCTATTATTGTTTCTGGGTTGCTGTGGGCTGCGGTGTAAATTTGATTACACAATAACCGGTTTCCTTAGAACTACGAGCAGATAAGGCATGTAAGACATAACCTAATATTGTGACGCTATCGGAAGACAGAAATAGGATTTCATAGTATTTCTAATGAATACGACTGTGACGACAGTTAATTAGCTTCCGTATGAAGCTTCAACTATTTCATTTACTAGCTGATGGTTCTGATCATTCCGACTTCACTTGTTTTATCATTACATAGGATAAAATGAAGTCACTTTCTCATATATCATAGAGACAAACAAAACTGTCTCTTTATGTCTTTAAACTATGCATAGGATTTTGACGTGGTTTTTTATAGATAGAGTGATTCAAAAGGAAGGTTTATGTGTACATACATTATACATGCGAAGCCTGGGCTTATCACTAGTGTACTTATAAGTTCAAAACTGGTAAGTTTTCCGAAAGAGTTTTACCCTGATTAAGCAATTATATTTAATTTGAATTTGAAAATCGGAGTTTATTTATATAATATTTTAAAGATCAATAATAAAAACGTATGTAATTACATATTATAGCTGTATGTAATTATTTTGTATATTTTCGTAAATAAATGCAATAAACCTCTTTTTAATTTAATTGTTGTGTTTATAATTAAAATAGGAAGATACTAATTAACAGTATCCTTCATAGTATAATATGATTTGACTCTGAGAAAAGCAAAAAGTTATATGTAAAAAGATACTACCATTATGAAGGTAAAATAGTATTAAGAAAGGGGCATTTATATGTGCTTATAAGATTGATTTTATTGAGACTTAAATAAAATACCCAAACTTTGAAAATTATGAGTTTATAGGTACTTCTTATTGGTATTTGGTTTTCAGTATTAAGTTAGCTTTATTCAAACAATTTATATAGTATTTTATGAAAATATATTTAAATATCTTTTCTATGGGATATTATAACGCCTGCTATATTACGATTGTGTAAGATTGTTAGTTATTAATTGAAGTAAGTCGTCTCTGCATAGTTTTGTAGGAGAATTATATGAGAATAAAAACATATCAAATAGTTTATTTTGTTTTGCCTTAATACGTTAGCTTAAAACGGTTTGTCGAATGATATGTACACGTATTGTTTACAAGTTATTATTCTTTATCACTCTTATCAAACGTTGTAGAAATGGGTACCGCTGTTGCTATAATAATTAATTCAGAATATATACTAAGATCATATGTCACAACTCGACTAATCTTTTTATTGGCGAGAATATCGTCTTTGGCGTGTGGAAATGTCGAATTTACAACATTTGGAAATTTCGACGTACGTGTACAGAGAGTGGTCGGGTTGTGGTCTACTACGACTTTTAATTGAATGGTTTTCGAGCTCGATGAGTCGCTACAGATAAGTCAGTATATATTTACTGTAAATGTAGCTATGAGCAGGCCTTGCGAGCGACCGCGTGCACGTGTGGCCGCGACGCTCCTCATTCATGTTAGCACGGTCTCGGTTGACATAGTCCTACCGATACGTTTTAAGTGCCTATTCGTATACTAAATCCTATCTCATAGCGGCGGCCATGTGCCTGAAACGTCCCGGGGAAAAGCCTGCGGCTGGCCGGCGAGCCAGCGACGTCTGGGTACTTACGAAGACGTTCCACGTCATATGACTCCTACACACATCGCTACACAAGGGCACTCGGGCCGACTGGCCCCACACACAACACTGAGCTCCGTCGCTCGCTAGTGCCGCGCCGTAACGCCGTAACCCTCACTGATTCACAAAAATACGGCAGAAGCACCGAATCGGAGGCGCGCAAATCCACGGGAAGGCTCACGAGCGGCGCGGCACGGCACCTGGCGCGGGAGGGGCGGCCCACGGGCCCACGCACCGGCCTCGATTCTCGTCCGCCCGCCGCGCGGTTATCACTGCAATATGGCCGCTACTCACTTCCTCGGTGAAGTTCTTCGTTGATTTCTACTCCTGATCTCGACGACGGCGATTCTCTTCACAGTTCCGAACTCGTGCGGATTCACTGCACTTATTCTTATACACATTTTAATGAGAAACCGGGAGCGTTAGCGCTACGCTCCGACGAAACGAGCGTTCCGTTCGCAGGCACATTCCGCACTGGCGTCGGGCGAGGGCGCGGGCCGGCGGAGGCGCGCCCCCCGCCGCCCCGCCGCGCGCTTCGCCTTTTTATGAATGGAAGGCGGCCATTGAATGAACCGCGTACACGAAGCAGTCGGCCGCTATTTTCGCAGGCGAGCGGGGTGAGCACGAAGGGGGGACGGAAACGGGCTGCGAGCGTTCGCGGTGCCAAATTTTGCGGCGCAAGCGACGGTAGCGGATGCGCTCGTTTATCGAGCTTCCGGCGAAATCCCCTCTCCCCCGCGACCGCATCCGGGAATTAGGTTTCCGGCCAACGAGAGCAGCACCACCCCGCCCACTTTCCTTTAATAAATATTATTACTCGCTACGATAACGGACGACTACGACAACCGCGGCAGGCACTACGATTGATTCGTGACACGGATCGTGCGGCGTGCCTGATGTTCCTCACACCGCAGCTAAAAGAATGCAGTCTGTTATCAATAGTTCTGTCGATTTTGCAAGGTTGCGGCGACAGTGTTGTCAGTTGTGCAACGTCTCCGTGTCAAGGACAGCGATAACGCAACGCCTCACGGGAGCGCCAGCCGCCAGCCGCCAAGTGCTAACTAATACCGCTACTACTTCGATCTATGCCTACTTACTATTACAATATACCTTAACGTTCGATCAATTCATCTTAATGACTCGATATTTGTTAAAACTCTGTCTAAGTTTTAAGGTTTGTAACGGTTTACATCATAAAGACTTTTAATTTTTGAACATGAAGAAGAAGAAAGAAGATTGAAATTGAAGATATGAAATTATTGTGAATAAGTACTTAATAATAGATATTCATTCTATATACATTTGATATATGTTTTAACATTGATTCTAGTATTAACAAACTATATAGTTTGTGTTCTGTTATACTTACTAAGAGTGCTAAGATAGGAAATTGACGTACCGACAATTTTTATTCTTGCCAAATTGAATCTAGTCTTAATATGCGGATTAAAAAACTGACACGCGGACAAACAAACCGAATTATAAATACATATATAATTTTCAAGTTCGATGCTCGTGCTAAGCGTTTCAGGTAATATATTATCATTTACCTATTTGTATTTTATTATCTACCTACGTATTCCAACAAAATTGCAAATAACTAAAGGTACAAAAATCTACTAGGACTTAGATAAAGAAAGGAAAAGAATACATTATGTTATTTAATATTAAAAATCTTTTTTTCAATAACAAAATCCGATAAGTTTTAACTGCCACAACAGAACACATACGAATCTACAAATGATAGAACGACGTATCTATATATTAACAAAAACAATAGCATAATGAACTCCACCACAATAATATCATACATTATTAATAGCTTGCAAAAAACTAACAAAACAAGAATAATTATATAATGAATGAATGGACCTTGCAAGATGTTGGAGCTTCACAAAAAATTCTACCTGCCATTGTTTAGGTGTGTCCAAGTCACATAAATTTAAAATTAAAATTTCTTGTCATTTATGAATATTCTTGAATGAAACAATCCATACTAATATTATAAATGCGAATGTAACTCTGTCTGTCTGTCTTTCCATCACGCTAAAACTACATAACTGATTCGATTGAATTTTGGTACACAGATGTTCTAAAGCCTGAGAAAGAACATAGGCTACTTTTTCTCTTAATTCAACCCCCAAAAGCTTGCGCGAGGGGTTGAAACTTTTTTATAATTTTACGCTTTCACGGCCAAACCGCTTAACCGATTGTAATGAAATTTGGTACACAAATGGTCTAGACCCTGAGAAGGAATATAGATTTTTTAACTGGAAAAAAGGATTAAAAGGGGGGAAGGGGGGGCGGTAAACGTTTATTTAAAAGTCCACGCGGACAGAGTCGCGGGCAGCAGCTAGTAATATAATATTTTTCGCGTCTCGTAATCACGAATATAAGCGATAATATAATACTTAGATTGTACATTTACAAGTCCATATAAAAAATCAGGTGTTAGGTTACGACCAGTTTAAATTTTAACGTCTTTACATTCCACAGATACGAGATTCGATTGGGTTCTTTTGTTTTAAAGATTTCTGTGTTTTTATTAAGTGTTCTTGAAGTATTATATATCTGCTAAGAGTTTGTTAAATCTTTAAATTTGATTTAAATGATTTCTCTAAAGTTTTCAAACCATGCTAGTTGCCTTGAAGATATAACCTATTTGATCATAAAGTCTTCTTTTATACTTTGAATTTCGTTCTTAAGTTTGTAATGAAAATATACGTTAATAAATAAAAAAAGATAAATTATAAATATATAGCTTATGTAATATGTCTTCGCAGATGTTAAACTAAAATTTCCTGATAATTATTTCAACCGGAACCAAACAGACATATGTCGGGCAAATTCTTTCTCAAAAACTTGGGTCCTTAGTTTTTGCCAGTTAAACTGCCTTACTTCCGTTTGAAACAACAAAAAGTATGATGAACCATTGAGGATATTTTAATCTGCGTGTAAATTCCTGTTAATGGTTTTTAACTAATTTTAAATTGCTTCTAATATAACTATTCGTGAGCTCCAACATGGCGCGATTTACAATAATTATACTATGAACTTTATAAGATATATTATATAATATAAGAATTTGATGAATATTAAGAACAAAAGAAGACCTCTAGGGCGAAAAATTTTACATGGCTCCATATATATACTCATAATCGTAAAAAGACTGTCTTTCATTACTAACGAAATATTAACATGGTAATTATATATGTCGCAGAGGGTGTCGTCGTAGTAGTTGTAGTGATGCCGAGGTAGTGCTTGTTTGCTTCATGATAATTCTTTCTTAGGTTCTTAATAAGTAAAACTTCAGAGTTACATATTCACGGCCTATAATAATCCGATAACTAATATCACAATTTTCACAATGCTAACGTTTTTATAGCAACTAACAAATTCCACACAATTCTTTTAAGTTTGAATTTAAACATTGTAATAAACCAAGGAGGTTCGACTAATTAACTAATATTGAAATAGTTTTCACTATCTTGATTATTCTTTTTGTCCATCTGCTCCGATATATATTATGAAAGTTTTACCTAAGAATCTGAAGAGGCATTGTGTAAGTCTACTCGTCTAAAACTTAAAAGCCAATTCTCAACAGAACGCTAGATATAATGTGATCTACATATCTACACAATATCTAATAAACTGTTATTAAAGTACTAACAATGAGTTCTCCTGTTTACGCGTAATGCGATTACAATTGAAGAACAAAATGCTCTGAAGAAACGGTAGCCTGGTAAAGTTCTCAATGCATATAACAGTCGCTAAACCGTTGTTAGGTCTAGATTGTTTTATGTAATGTATGCAAGTGTTCTTTGATCAAGTGAAATACCGCATTACAGGGTATATGTAACTGTTACTAGCTACTAGTAGTTGTAACAATCATACTATGATTAAAACATTTTTGATAGCACTTTATATTAGAACAGATAAAACTTATTATGAATAAATACTTAATCTGAACTTTATTGAATAATTTTATATAAACTAGCGCTTTCATCTCGTTAAGTAATTGGTCTGATCTGGCCTGGTGTATGGTAAAGTTAAAGGAAATAGATATTAATTATGTATGACGTTAGAGTCGCCCTAATACACATAATATAGTAAAATAACTATATAAAGATACTAGCTGTGTCCCGCGGTTTTACCCGCGTAGTTCCCGTTCCCGGGGCAATACCGGGATGTAAGCTGTCCTATCTTTTACGTTGGATCAAACTGCACATGGTATGTGAATTTTATTATAATAGGTTAAGTTGTTTAGGAGTCCATTGAGGACAAACATTGTGACACGAGATTTATATATATTAAGATTATATCCAAAGTGTAGCTCAAACAAATTCCTCAACTAAATCAACAAATGATCATCGGCAGTTTTCTTCACTTTTTCTCTAATAGCTCTTTTCTTATTCGTTTCAGTTATATAGGCGATTCCATATTTAGCCTCATAGGTAGAAATATACCTTTGTATAACAAGAGCAACTGACACCTTCAGCACACATATGGGTGGGATTCAAAGAAAGTCAACAGGACCGTCCTCACAATAAGCTTTTATTCGAAAAACGTTTTCGACGAAAATCGCTAATGACTTACTAGAATTGATGTTAGCAGAAAAATACGCTTCGACTTATTGCGACGTAAACATTGCTTTACTTGGATTTAATGTCGCAATTTTAACCGCTAATGTATAATTTGATTGTAGCTTGAGATGTCTACATTCAACATGCTCCAAAAACAAACGAATTCAATATTAAATTACGGGACAGCTTCACAGTTTTGATATCAATGAGTGTTTTTTTACAAAAGTAGAACTTTATAATGCTTGATTTAAAAACTGACTTTCTTATGTGTATCTACTCTAAATTACGGCGTATACTATGAACGGAACATGCAACTAATTAAAATGTATTAAATGTTTTAGAAGTAAAATCAAATTTAGCATCGAAATAGGCTTGTTTGTTGCTGCTTTTTCTTCATCTTATTTCTGTGTTATTTTTTAAAAGATGAAAACAATCTGATTTTTGTTTCGTTTAATATTAATTCTACCCATGATGTTTAATTAACAATATCAAGTCTCTATAATTTAAATAAAATAAACAAGTGAAATCAAGTAACAAATACGATATCCTCTAATAATAGTGAGTGAGATAGTAATTGTGGGTAGAAATCAGGCTTTGCTTGGTATTCTGAAGGCGGCACGTCGGCTGGCGGAAGCCTACGTTCGCTTTCCATCCGCTATGCAATGTACCACGATATACTATCTAGTTATAATTTAGTAGGCCCACCTCTGCTTGCTTTGAAATAATTACAGCTATCACTGAGTTTTAGTACCAACTGCTACCAATAGCTTGTAGATACTATACTTGTTTGGTACGAAAGTCTGCAAGGTGCCAGTCAACGTTATTCGATGCGGTGAGGCAGAATAAGCCAGGACTTTTGGCCTGTAAGTCCGACATGACCCAAAGTCCTTTTCACTAGGAATCAACGATTTCCTACGAGAATTCCAACCCAAGGAGAATGAACTATACTTAATATAGATTTAAATATATTTAATGACATTGTAAGTCATAAATATAAATAAACTGCCATTATTTGAAATAATTGAAGCTTTATAATATCTACACGAGTTTTGATATTACGAAATAACTTGTCTGGTTACTTAACAGAGATAAGTAGTTTATTTTGAACGTTATTTATCTTTCGCGAGTTAAAACGGCGATAAGTGCTTAACAAGAGAGTTGTTTGTCTAAAACTATCAAATATAATTAATAGTAATATCATACACAAACGATTTAATGACAGACTCGAATTATTAGCTCTAGCACCGGATGTTGTGATAAAGAAATACACACAATTGTAGCTCCATTCATATCGAAAAGTGGAATAATTATGCTCTAAATATGTTAAACGTTTGTACCCATATCTAATGTATTTGTACAACTCATAGATAGATATTTAAAATGAATCTAAACCGAGAAACGCGAACTAAATAAATAAGATAACGATATGTTTTCAGATTGATATGTTTAAGCTTAAAATTGAGATTTCCTTCATGCTTATCGCGCGACGCGAATGGATCTTCCGAGAATCGATTAATACGCACATTTTGCGCATTGGCGGTTTTCGCGGACACAATTTTTTATTTCATTTGGCTCGTAAACATGTGTGATCCGACAAATTAACATACAAACAGCGTCTACACAAGCAGGAAACATCAAGAAAAAATAGAATATGATTATTAACGGATGCGAGATATCACATAAATTTTACAAGTATATTAGTTGGAGAGGAAACAAATAATAAAGAAAATACATTTTTTTTTTCTCTTAGGCTTTTATTTTTTATATACGGTCTATCTTATAACGTAAACGAATAAACTTTTACATAAAACATCTCTACCATTAACGGTTTCTATTAAATTTATTAAAATTGCCATAATAATATATCGTAATAGAAAATAAGTCAAACAATAGTAGATTCTGGTCTCATAAAATTTTATGCGTTCCATTTGCTTTAGCATAAACCAATAAAGAACGTGGAATAATTAGGCAATCGATCGGACTCAGTTTGGACGTAATATTAAAATTGGTGATTATATGCGATCGTTCCGCGTATAGGTAATATGTGTTTCGATAATATGAGAGTTACGTAAGAACAAAAGGCAGAATGAAGGACTCGTTGAATGGGAGGGTGTCGCTGGCGTCGCTCCATTCACGCACGCACGACGGTGACCTTACCCGACCCGCGTCTTCAGCGGATGTGTAATAGAATAGCGAATACCCGTGCACGATGTATCTGTACTCAGTACTCTGTAGTCTGTAGTCGACGACGACTAGGCAACGAATCAACAATCCATCGCGTGGAACTCGTATAAAATTCTCCTCATTTTAATTGAAGGCAATTATATAAATTCCACGTAGCGGTGACGGGCGACCTTCTCTGAGGCCGTCCGGCTCATCGCCATACTTCGGCTAGAACAGACCGCAATAAGTGACCACGATCATTATACCGTCAGCATCATTTCGACTGCTATTATTCTTTGCTTACTGCCATTATTTGAAACATATGTCATTATATAATAAATCTGTTTCGTAGCTGTTTTTATTAATAATGATAATACGGTGGTACTAGGAATATTAATTTAATTATGAATGAAAGTGTTAATAAGTGAATGTAAATATATCTTCGACGTGTAATATAGTAATTATAATTCGCTAGCACGGATTACCATTTAATATGTAATTAACAGCTTGTCTATTACATAAATCATAAAAATTGAATTTTAATCTTTAATTCGTATACATCGATGGATCTGGCTAGCAACAGAGTCTACAAATATGAATGTCAATGATCCCTAGACGGTTATTGCGTAACATAATAATACAACAAATTAGTTTTTTCTGTATGAATCTGTATGCATTGTGCGTATTAAGGGCATGTGTGAGTACAAAGGTAAAGTTTTATCAACGTTTTATGATCGTAAAGCATGAGTGAGGTGTAATTCAATCGGACATTCACACAATCCCGATTCAGTGATATCCGTGACACTGCAGTGTACCGACACTGTACGAGTGAGTATCATAGAAATAGTGAGCGATGCACCCGCAATGGGCCGACCGATAGCCGTCATTAACTTTTTATTTACGATCTCTAATGACTCAGCTTGCAAACATTAAATTAGAATCTTCGACACTTATAACGTTTTTATTCCACATTCCACCAGATGTCTGATTATAGAATTCCGTGTGGGTGACGTGTGCGTGCAGGATGTAGAATGGTCAAAAATCAAAAACACCACTGGGGCCATGGAGTTATAGTTTGTTCTGTGTACGGGCCAATGACATCACTTTCCACTCCTAAACCATAACTGCTGTTGCCTTTAACTTTTAACCTTATTACCAAGGTGTAGACTTCACATTTGCTTAAAACGGGGAAGTGCGTACTCAAATATTTTTTTATCCGTCAATACGTGGCTTGTTTCGTAGGTGTTATGTTACATACTTATTGCACTAACTTTAATAGAGTTTTAATGAGGAATGTGATGTTTGAAATTATGTTTCTATGCTAGGGCAAAAGTGAACTGTTTTTTACTCTTATAAGTATTTCTGGCTTATAGATTTTTTGTTTTAATATTAGTATATCACAGGTCTGTTATTTGTTAATAATTGATTATATTTCAGATCAACCGACATTACCTGCGTGTGTGCGGTATATTTTCTCGGTGTTGTAACGTTGACTAAAATCTTAAATAGTCGTACTATTTAGCATATTATTTAAATGCCGACCTTATGTCTACTGAGTCGTTGGGAATCGTCATTGTAAATACATACATTATTCAATGGAGACAAAACATAAAAAAGCTGTAAAATAAATGTTAGGGCCCTTTGATTGGTACTGCGAAAACGATCTTACGTATCGTTCCCACATTTAAAACATTTCCGAGAACTGTTGAAGTAAATTTTTAACCAGAAAACCTTTAAAATTAGACTTTAATTTCATACAATTGTATACTTAGCTGGGTGTAATATATAAATGTATGATATGATATTTTAGTGTTTGTTGGGCCGGATACGTACGATACGTATCGTGAATATAAAAATGTTGAAAACGGTACGTTTGTTATGCTGGGTTAGATTGTAGGTACTGCGTAGTGTGATAGCAATGAGAAAGGCAAGGCCTTTGAATTAAATTGTTTTTTTAAGAACATGTATTGATTTGTTTGCAACGTAGCCTGCTGTTAAGAAAGGATTTGGACTTCTACTTGATACGAGACGAATTTTACTTAACAACTGTTCTACCTTGCACTAAATCCATCAAGCATTTTATAAATGCCTTAATTTCTGAAAGAATGAATAAAAATAAAGCCATCTAAACTTTTACAAACAATACAATGACACTTTAATTTAATTTTATATGAGACTGATCGATTATGTTCCTATATCATATAGTCAAATGGTCCCTTAGAAATTGAAGAAAAAAAAACCAATTTGGTCCTTTTTATTACGTTACTTCTAAATCTACCCAGTCTACATCTATTGCTTCAATGGAATCAATAGAAACAACAAACAAATACTATTAAATCCATGCATGGATGTTTGACTGGCATGATCCAATAGTAAGAGCTAAGATTATCATCAGTCTCTTCAGAGAAGATCATGTTAATACATAGGTACGGAACTACATAGTCATACTGTCTTTACATTAATTATTAAGGTATATTATGACGACAACATAATAATACAATACACCACTTCTATGTTTTTTCCTTTCTTTCCTGCAATTCAATAGATTTAGCTTACTTTTAATACGTACATCCGTGTTATGTTTTGCCTAGACCAATAACTATAAAATTATTGAATCTCACACGCGGTCGCGGTTCAAAGCTAGTATGAAAAAATTATTTTTTTTAACATTAATAGTAGAGCTGGCGGCGGCACGGCTAGGTGCGGCGCCGTGGGCGAACCGGGGCGCCCACGCGACGCCTGCGACACGACGGCCACGCAAATTCCGCCGGCCTACACCTGCCTACGAGACTCGACACGATACGGTTGCGACACGACCGCGGCGCGAACACTGTGTTAGATACACAGTATTGCTTTTTCAGTAGGATCACATATGTGAGAAGAATTATTACTAATGAAGCATTGAGGGTAATTGTTGTATCGACACGACTGCTATACGAAAACTAGAAGACTATGACGCATGTCAGTGTTAAAGGTATCCGAAAAAAAGCTTTGCTATTATATATAGAGTGACTGACAAAATTTTAGTATGCTAGATACTTTATGATCCATTGATTAATATATATTTTTTATGGTTAGAACAGTTGTCTTATTTTTATTGCATCATTTAATCATTATTGCAGTAGACAAATGAATATGTATAGTGTGGCCCGCTGCCATACTAGTTGTCAATCACGATTGCAATGCACAATAACCTAAAGATCTTGTACTCGTATATGTTATAGTACAGCACGATTAGGTATAGTTTAGAAATTACATACACACTAGATTAATTGAGTTACAGATGGTAGGTAATGTATAAGTTCACTATCGCATTTCTAGTCATATGTATTTTATATTAATCATATCAATGAGCCTATCTTGATATTTCGAAATAAAAAGTTATTGGCATCGATATTAGGTAATATACATAAATATACTGTATGAATGGATCAGCATGATTGTAGTAATAAATGTTGCGTATTAAATTAACACAATAATATTATTGCTATTTCTGTCAAATGTCAAAAATTAGCTACTAATTTGTAGATTTTTTTACAATCTTTATTATTACTCTATACGACACAAAATTGATAAATATAGCAGAATCGTATCGCAGTCGTGTCATCCGCGCCTGTTGTAAAGGAAGTCTCCAGTCGTGTGTCAGTAGTGGTCGCCAACCAAATTTGCTGTCCCCACGCAACAGCTTTCAAAACCAAACCCAACCGGTACTCCCAAATGTAGGTGATTTCTATTAAATTTCACCCAATCCATCATCAGAACATCTCAAAGCAATTATTGGTGTTAGGTTAGGTTAGTTAGCGCGTTAATATTTTTTGCCGATTTAATATGCAAAGTTTCAAACAGGATACCTAACATCAGAAACATGTCCAAACTTTGTGATTGGATGCAATACGGCATGAATTTAAATAATGTAAGTTTCAAATGTACCTACATTTTGAATTATGAATAATAATAAATTTGTATAATGTCATGTTCTTCTTATTAGGTAGGTACAGTGTTTTGATAAATTACGATTGGAATTTCGTGACATCTTTTTGAAGTCTGGAATAACACGATTTGTAATGTCCTTGATCTTACAAATCTTTTTTTATCCTACAATATTTAATTTATTAAGATAATAAAGATTTTAATCTGTTTCGATAACATCCTCTTTCGCTATAGCACCAAAATACTTTTTTCACTTACCTACATGTTATCTGGGGTTTAGCTATATCTACGTTGTGTTATGTGTATCTGAAAAAAAAGAAAGGGCGCGTTAATATTTTTTATTTAATTTTATAAAATATATACATTATCTTCTTGAAAATAATTAAATGTTACGATTTGTGTACTGTAATAATACCAGAACGAATTAGCTTTCTTCGAAAATAAAGCTTGTATTTCAGGAGTTATTGGTCAGATTTTACCTATATAGCCTTTTGATATCTGATGAATGATATTATGGTGTCGTAGAATAAGCACTGTGACTGTATTTTAACTTGTTGTATTCTACATAATACCATATATGCGTAGCGAAAAATACTTCTGATCGTTCCTACTGCAGCTAGTTGTAATATTATACTTGAACAACCTAATAAGAACTATTTTTTAGTTATAGCATGGGAAACGAAACGATACTTATTCGTATCTACTATTTTATCTCTAGCGATTATCATTATCGGTATGTTATAAGAAACAGATCTGGTTTTTTGTGGTGCGCTCTTGTTGAACATTGAAGAAGGTCAGCCCACAGGATACAGGCAACAAAAACGTTCATTTGAAATAAAAATATTCATCATGAATGAATAAACAATTCCACGTTCATAGCGTTAATCAATGAGTTGCATGCAGGCAACAGTCCGACGGTGTCGAGCTCATTGATCGATCGACTCGATACGCACCACTACAGCGGCGCGGCGCCTGTGCGTGTCCGTGCGTGCTGTGCGCACAGCACACGCGCGCACCGAACCGGATGGCGCACACACGCGCGCGCCTCTGTGCGCCTGTGTGCGCCTGTGTGCGCCTGCGCCTGTACGCCTGTGCGCGCTCGTGAGTGAAGGATTTCCTACCGCGCCGCCCCCGCGCGCCCGCGCCCCGCCCCCCCCCCGCCAGACCTGTTACACTGCTACCGGAGTTACGCCGCATAGTTACCAGACTTGATATGCTGCTCTCCGCGCGCTCGGCGCCCGCGCAGACCCACGCACACCACCGCAAACATCGAACGCTTAATTATCATCATGGCGCTCGTGAAATTGCCGATCTTGTCTCGCGTCGAAATCTTTTATTAATCCGATATATTCTATTACCGGTTGCAGTGAAAAACGAGCGAACCGTTCGATTCATTGTCCCCGTTCGAGATGCAGCCGGATGCGTGACATCATGTGATGCTAATTCGTTTCGATGCGGCGCTATCGTTGTATCGACGTGCCGAGGCTCATCTGTCCGGCCGAGGACCGGCATGTGGACCATATCTCGATATGTAAATAGGAGACCATTTATGGCATCATTAATTTGTCGCTCCATGCGTCACGTGGCCAACGCACTATAACATCTAATGATGATGATGGCCATAAGATTACTCCAATATTGAGTCTATATACATTAAGGAGCTGTAAAGAGAAACGTTGAATTCAAATAACCCTGTTTGTCGGTTATTATCGGTGGTCTTTAATTCAATCGTGTCTTATCCATGAATGAGAATAAGAATAACTTAAAAGATAAATTGTTCTAACGGGTTATTGTTGTTGTGAATATTATGGAAGGGCGTAAAGATTATAAATGTTAATTTTATAACTCTAAATGACTCTGAGAAATATTGACAAAATTCTTAAAGCTGATACGATCTTTGAATGCTTAAAAATCAAATTCATGTCGAGAGAACAGTACCCCAACTGTAGTTAGTTACTTGGCTGCGATTTTTGATGGTGTTGCACTTCCAATTTAAAAGGTACATAAAAATAATCAGTGAAATCGCTGGCGACGGCGACATTAGCACGCAATCGCCCGACGAGAAGCAGCGAGCTCGGTGAAAAAACAGGTAGCGCCGTTCCGCCATATCGATCTTTATTTTTTTATTTATCTTTTTTATCTGTGCCTCGCTGAGACTCGAACGGAAGTTGTAACGATTTTTAATCGCAACGAGTGTCAGCCCAGCCGATCGCCTTGGCCGGCCGCTCACAGATAGTGGCTATAATATATTATTTTTTTTGTAAACAACCGCCGGAAACATGCCAGTACGTTGGGATGCTGAACACAGATCTTCCATTACCCCCCTTCGCGGTAACAATGATAAGATGGTGATAATATTAAATATTTGTACCGTCGCCAGGTAGGTTATGTCGATCTCTGCTAATTAATGAGGCTTAGGTTATAAATATTATTAGTCTTTTGAACAGAATTTCAATAACCTGACTATCGCTTCAAATACTGCATAGTAAAAATACGTCTATATCCTATCTGTAATTTAATTTAAATATATTCGTACATCCAAATTATCATCTATAAATATGCGCTTACGTTTATTACCTACTTTATAAAATATATATGATACTGAATGGTAAGAAATGCAATTACGTTTTTATACTCGGTTTTTAAAAGCATGTTACGCTAGTCATGGTCGACGTATGTTAATTAAAGTATCCGTCAACATTATATACCATACCTAAGTTTAATATTTATAATCTGTGCGCACAAACTGTGCACTTTAAATTATAATTTTATACAGTTGCAGATAATTAAAAGTCAAGACAGAAAATAAATAATTCGTTTTTTTTAATCTACAATTATAAAACCTACCGCAATGTGGATTAAATTACTCTACATAATAATTATACGAAATTCATTTAAATGTACCTATGGGACCAATTTATGTTATTTAATACTACTAAAATCTATGAAGCTATGAATGGTACCCCAACCATTGATGAGATTAAGACAAGTTGGTACCCAATGTCACTATCTGACACTGTAATACCAAGCGCGAACTGGGACGTTGTATTTTTGTAACATTTTTTTGCCAATAGCGGGGCGTGGGCGAACGATAATGGACCAAAATACCCACATTCTCACCGCCCACCCGGCAAATCGAGAATATTACTCCACACAGATGTAATTTCTGCTGATTTTACTCTTAAATCTGACCATAGGGCATAGACTATAGAGACATTAATGTCAACTGTCAAACGTGGGATACTATAGACTATACCGATAACAGATTTTTTTATAGTTTTTAAGGTTTTATATTAATTTCACCACTGTTATAAGATTTAAATGTTTTGTTAGTTATAATTTGGGTAGGTAATATATGTTCAACGTACATTATAGTATAGATGAAAAGTCAAAATTCAATTTTTTCTTGGAATATTTTTTTATGTATTATCTGTACTTATAGCTGCAAAGTCTGACGGTTAGATGTCAAACATTTTGATTTTAAAATTATACTGAATTTACTACAAAATTCTCGCTTGCCAGCATCAATTTAACGCATAAAACCTAACAAACACCCACTATCCAAAGCATTGACCGTCTTTGTTTATCCACAGGGCTCAGTGGATGTGTGAACAGCTGACTACCTCTCAAGGTCGCCAATAATGCCCGCTTTATGGCAAATACATATCTAAGTATACACGAGCAACGAGTTAACCTTGTAGTCCTTTTTTATAAAGATTTAAGAAAATGTTTGGAAGTTAGGTAGGTACGGTTACACGGAATAGATTTGGCTGAAATGTTACTTTTGTGATTGTTGAATCATGATTTGACGATGTTAATTCGATCCTTAATGTACCTCTTAGGATACTTTTATCCCGTTTTTTATCATTTAAATAATTGCAATTCTTTCTGTTTGCAAATAAATAAATAAAATTAAAAAAAAAACCCTTTATTGATGTATCATAAACAAAAAAATTAAATTAAATTCAGATATTTTAATAGGCGGCCTTATCGCTAGGAAGCGATGTCTTGCAGGCAAACAGGTCTGTACCTACATAAAAATTCATTCAAGACATATTATATATTTTGATTGAAAAACCTGAAAGTATTTAGCCCCAAATGAGTATTTAGAAGGTTTATTAATCACAAATTTTCAAAATCTTATTTATTTGATGAACTTTAATCTCTTAAACCGGATATGTATCCGACAAAACCAAAATACCCATAGCTTTTTTGCGACAAGCGAAGCTAGTAATCAGATTAGCATTAAAATAATTCTCACACTAAATTCATTTATCTAGCTCATTACAAATAAGTTGCTCGCTACGAATATTTTCTAATGAAACGAAGAAAGGAAACACGGTACTTATAACCTGTATTTATAATCGATTGCCCCTACTTCCCACAGATTTCATCTTAGGCTATTCACTTGATTAATCGCAGGATCTTTTATTTCCTAAAACGATGTAAGACTCGTCTTGAATTGATATAATATTCTCGCTGTAAAAACTAAGGTGTTTATTACGATTATTAACAATTTAATTGCGTTAATCGTTGTATATAATATAAGTAATACAATATATTATATTTAATAACTATGTAATAGGGATATAGCTTCAAAGTGAACGCGAACTTTAAACTTTAAAATCATTAAGGAGGAATAATGAACCTTAAACTAAATTCTAACATATTTTGTTTTGTTCTAATCTCATATTAACTAAGACATTATGCTTATATTGAATTGACAAATCTTACGTTATTGAATGTTGAGAACAGAATTCGTAAGAAATTTGTCTTGCGTTTTTGTATGCGTTCCAGTAACCATCGTTATTTTAAATAGCCTATCATTTAGGGATAGTGTACGTCTAACAGATTCGAAGCCTTTACAATGCAAGTTATCACAATTAAATCTTTCCTCTGTATAGTATTAGTATAGATAATCACAAATTCTCTTAGTTCCTACTGTTAACAGTTATTCACATAAACTCAGATGAGAGAAGGCAAATTGTTAACACCAGGATGCGCCATTAAAACCCCAAATCAAGTATATGTCTCATTAAACGCCGATATAATTCCAGTATGCGATATAAATCATCAATATTAATTTACATCCAAATTTATTAAATTATTCACCAATGGAAGAGAAATGAACGGACGGAAACCCGTTATAATCGACGTTATACACTTACTACATTACTTTGATTTAATTATGGCTTTTATAATGATTGATTTTGCGGCCAAACGATTACTTGCATACTTTCTCATCAAATTTCGTAAATCGTGCGTAATATTGGTCTTTTTTAACTGATTTTTTTAAATTATCCTCTACCTTGTCTTTGTAGCACGCTCTAAGATTGTGTTCTTATTTTTCAATATGTTAATATACTGTGGTTTCCCATTGCTTAAAGATTTTTTTAGAACTACGCCTAGTCTTCTAATGGTTCTCGAATGTCATGGAACGTTCTCCATCCCTACAGATGTGGTCGAAACCTACACCACATACAACAAAATGTCGAGTATATGAAGCAGTTAATTCTTGTTATGTGGCAATATGTGGCACAGCGAATGTTGGATCAGTAAATCTAAGCGCTGAGTCGCTATCCCGGCAGTGGAACCAGTTTGCACCGGCTACACACGGAACGAGATATCGTTACGATTTAACTGCGCAGATTTATCGGACGTCAATGACAAATCGTTGCAGATAAATGATACTTCACAGGGGTGTGAACTGACTATGCATGTCGATATTAGTGGTTTGTGTAGACAGTATAGAAAGTTAGATTTATTTTAACAGTCTGAAATATCGGTACGTGTGTACCAGCATTAGTAAATCATCATAATTGCGTCCTCCGTTAAGGCTCCGAGAAGCAAAGCACTATAAAATATAAATACGCACCTTTATAACGTACTACAAATTGAAATTGTACGCACTTTTAGTTTATATTTAGCCATTCGTTGGTTACGACAGGTTATTAAGCTAGATGGAGACGTTTAGATTAGCATGCAATAATAATTATCAATTTATTAGTGGATATTTATAATTTTATTGGAATTTTAATTAAGGACCATTTAAATCAAATAAAGGATTTGAACTCCTATAATATTTGTTTTGATTAAAAAAGACTATACCTTATAGTCTTAAAAGATTAACTTAATGTTATTTGATTAGTTTATGAAGTTTAATATTAATAAGGTCTATGCATATGTAGGACTGTAGGTATTACAACTTAACTGCATTCTTCTTACTCTGCTTACTAGATACATAATAAGCGTTATATTTTAATAATAAATATGTATATGTATTATATAACATAAACCATGTAGGGTTTTAACATAATATATGTATATCGGAGCGACGAAAAGAATAATCAAGATAGTGAAAACTATTGCAATATTAGTTAATTAGTAGAACCTCCTTGGTTTATTACAATGGTTAAATTCAAACTTAAAACAATTGTGTGGCATTTGTCAGTTTGTATAAAAAACGTCAGCATTGTGAAAATAGTGACATTGGATAATTGGTAGTCGAGCAAATTATACGCCGGTATTCTGATACTCTGAAGTTTTACTTAAGAATCTAAGAAAGAGCCATCATGAAGCAAACAATCATTACCTCGGCATCACTACAACTACAATGACGTCACTCTCTGCGACATGTACGTTTGTCTATATACAAAGCCATGTGTTTATGACTTTGACTTTTCTTTTCTACTCGATAAAACATATTTTAGATCTATGTCAAAAAGTGTAAATATTTAAATAAGTAATATAATTTTTGAACGGACAACATTAAGCATGTTATCATAATTATGAATATTAATGTTTAAAAATTATTTACTTTATCTATAATTTAATGTTTTATGATTATTCGCACTAGCTTCTACGTTACCGTGATAACATGACAATGTTATTATCTGTGTACTAATGTTATTATCTATTATCTGTGTATCTTAGTAGAAAAATATTTGACTAAAAGGCCCTACGCGGAACTCGCGTGTAACAAACGGTAACTCGGTAAACTTTTTTTATGCGCATGAGAGCCGGGCAATGTCAAATGTGTGACTCGGGACATTCTAAGGACACACGATACCTTAGATTTCACGATCAGATAACGGAATACGTATTTACCCTATCGAATCAAAAATGTCGCGATAAATTTCGTGTCTTCGACGGGAGGATATTATTTTTAACATAGTGATTTAAGCAATCTTGATTTTGTTTTATCTGGATAATTCGTTGTTGTTAAAATAAAATAAAAATTATATCCGTCATTTTATTCTCGTAGGTTTTATAAATACTTTAAGATATTAATGCTGGAATACTGAAACGCAACTTAAAATTAAGTACAACTTAAACCGGTCCGATCTAACAGTTCGCCATACAATTCTGTCATAAATACGAGTCTTAAGGCGTGCTTAAATTTAATTTGCGTATGAGTATTTGGCCGTAAGTAATTTATATTTAAGTAAAGATGGAATCGATATCTATACAAATAAATATTATGTAACCGGAGTCTCGAGCTAAGTGACAGTCGGCACGTCACAAGTTTAATATTATCTATAATTATGTAACGACGATAAGAATGCAACAATCATAATAATTCATCCAGAACTACTGTTTCTGCTCCGTATTATTAGTATATATTGCCAGATTAAAGGGTTATTTTTTCTGTTTTTCATTTGATTGTTGACTTACGCTTTTGTCACCAAACAAGATGTACATATTTAATTATTAAATAATTCGAAATTCCAATGTAGTATTTATGAACGCGTTTTCTTCTTTTTCATCAGTTCAAAATAATATTTTGAGTTTTAAACTTCTTAATTGTTTAAATTAAAAAAAAAAACGACCAAGCGCGGGAATTTAGATTGTGGCGGACGTCACGATCGAAGTTCTCCCGCTCAATCGGGTTATTTCATAATTTAATAGCAAATTCATAGACTCAAAACGCTTTGGTTATTTCTCTCTATCCATAGAGTATGGATCATATATGTATATGAATAGTATGTAGGAATGATAATATTTCTATGAGTCGTAATAAACATACGGTGCTGTAAACAGGAAGTGTCATGAGAACGAATTGGCAACACATCGGATACCACGCGCTTGGTTATTTGTTAAATAAAATTTGCTAAGAACGAGTAAGAATTATTAAAATATATTTAAATACAAGACAAATACGTATAGTACGCTGGGCGCCTTAAATTTTCAATAGAACCTGACGTTTTTGTAACATTATGTAAAATATAGTCCCAAACTGTTTATTATCTACATTTTATTACAATCTCATTTTAGCATAAAATTCAGTCCTCATACAATCACTTCTACCTACCTAAAACCTATTGAAAGCATAATAACCCAAAACCAATTAGAAAGAAAAGAAACATATGCAATGGTGTGTAAAGGATTATTTTTAGTGACCGGATACTCGGATAGACAAGAATGCTTTTTGAATTTCGTTTGTAAAAAAAGGTTCACAAAAAGCCGGTACGACACATGGCGTTGGAACAAAAGCCGTTTCAATTTGTGCTACACATGTTGGAACTTCCATATTGCCTGGTCACCTTTAAACCTTATGCGGCATTTTGAAAAAAAAAATGTTCACTAGTCACTATGGGCAAATTTTTAAATTTGGAATAAATTATAAAATGACGTTTTTATTTACAAAACAGCCGTATATGTCAACTTAGTAATTATACAAATTACCGATACAGCAATGTATATTTGGACGTAGGTTTATATAGCTTTTAGTCAAACAAAATTTATTTAAATTTTATTAAAAAGGTAACACATGTATTTTAAATATTTAAATTGTATTTCAATATCCGGTGCATTTTCCGTGACAATTGTCACACAGTTGGTGAATGAATTAGACATAAGAGTGAATGACGTTTGGTGCGTTTGTTTACGCGGCAATCGGCTAGGCTCGGCCGCGGTCGCATCTCGAAATAGCGCGAACGAGTGCGGTCGATGACCCGCGCCACCACCGAAATATTACAATCCTTTGGCTATCGATGATTGGTTTCTAGATGTCACCTGTCAAGGGTACGTGTTATTAGGTTATTAATTTAAACGTCCTTTAATTTGTCATCGTTGTACGATATTGTTGGAGAATCGGAATTTAATCAGGTAAATTCATAGTTAGGTAGTTTTTAGATTTTTTCTGATCTTAAAAGGAAATTCAACTATTTTTGACTTCTTTATTTAGATTAACGTTCAGAATTTTACTTACAGTCTTTGATTATACGAGTATCTACTCGTTGTACTAATGTATCTATATTTTTGAATTAAAAACTTTGCATTTAAGATAATACTATTATACCTACAATAAACTGTATATACAATGCCATCTACCGTCAAGAGAGTTAACCCTTTAAAATCTATGTATACTCAAATACACAATCCGTAAGTACAAATGAAAACTTCATTAAATTAAATCTATAAACTATAAATATGTTTTAAAGTTTAATTGATTTAACTTAAGTTAAATCAAATCAAGCAAAATAATCAATTAATTGATTTAATTTTAAGTTAGTGTTGAGACGGGGTAAGTGACGGACGTTGTACCCTTTTAAATCAAGAATACTTAAAAAAATGTTGGATGTAATGGCGTAAAATCTTTAATTACGATTAAACGACTCCGCAATAAACTATGGATATTGTATAATGGTAAAAATAAAGTATTCTGATTAGCGTAACCGTAAGAATATAATATATTAATTTAATATATACAAGATGAAGGTAATTATGGCATTAGTGGGCGCTCCTACGCCTAACAAACCCAAGCAACTTCTTGGAAAATGGTTCTGCATTCGACACCTATGTAATTTACAAGGACAGATCATTCTCGACTTGAATAAGTACAAACTGTACTTATCTCCTTAATTATAATGTAATCGAGACTTTAATGTCCATATAAATAGACATGGTATGTTTTTCCTATGGTTGGTTGGTGGTAAAAATAATTATTAGGTAGGTAATTAGCAAAGTAAACAAATAAGTAGTATTTAGTTAAAAATATATTCCATACGTTTAAAAAATTGGTACCAAGGATAACCAGATCTCATATTTTGTGTTAATTTTGATTAATTAAACACAAAACGAAAGACAATCGCATGGTGGTGGTGTATATTTACAAATCGCTGGAAATTTGTGGTACTATTGAAGTGTTCTGTTTATATAATGTCAAATACAATTCCATCAAGAAGGAATAATACAAAGTACAAAGTATATTTTATAAAAGACAATCATTTAAATAAATTCAAGAAATAATTATTTGTTTAACGAACAAAAACCAGCTTACAATCAGTTTGAGGATATAAAAGCTGAGCTGGAATCGAAATTGATGGCATTGATAAAACCACTTTCCAATCAAACTATTCTTGACTCCTACACATTGGTTTCCTATGGCTGTTTTGCAACGATGCACTGTTGGTAGTGAATTCTTAACCAACCAGTCAGCGAAGACGTGGGTGAAGGAAAGTAGACCAACTCGGTGACGCAACGGTACAATATGGTCGTCGCTGGTCTATGTAGGCTGGGAAAGTCGCGCTTTTTATGGAAAACCTATCCTTATATAATTGGCCAAATTCGTAACAGGTTTTATGAATGGACTGTAAAGTTTCCTAGTTAGAAATAACTCAATAGTGAGTCAAAACAAAATGACATTGTAGAGAAAGTTTAATTCTTATTTTGTTGATGAACTATCCTAAGATCAGCAAACATTGTTTTTTTTATTCTATGTAGTGGTGAGACTTTGCTCCGGGCAGGGGTGTACATCGACGCTCCACTTTGAGTCATAAGATGTTAAGAATAATTTATTGAATTATTGATTTTTGATTTATAAAAGTAATCCAAGATTATAAGATACAACTAGAAAAATACAATCAATAATTCAAAAAAGTTATACCTACTTCAGATTGGATGTATATGTTATGAAAGTTATTAAACAGGTAAGTATATTAATATTATTAAAAATAATTTTTGATTCGTTCTTAAAATGCGCCGCACGTAACGTGTCGTTGTGCCAAACCGGACGCGGATTTACTCTAAGAAAATTTATAATGAAATAAATTTTAGGTTCAGACATACATTCTACGCAGTTATCAAGGAAAGTCCAATACTTTAAGTGACGCATATCTATTTACAGCGCCGTCTTTCCGGGATTTTCTTGGAATCGAATCTTGGGAACGGCAGTCCCTGGTCATTTTTTATAAAGGACTGACGTTGGTTACTGGAATTCTATGAGGAAATTTGTTTAGAATAATAGCAAAATAGAATACGTCAAGATAGAACACAATTGTTTAATTAATTTTATAATGACCTCATCATAGCCAAAGCATTTGTTTAATTTTTTTTCTTTCTTAGTTTAATAGATTAGAATTGAGGATTTTAGAAGCTTACAGTAGTATTTTATTATTGCAGAACTGTTATATTGGAGAAATTATCTACTTTTAAAATTCACTTAAGAAACTACAAGTTGACTATGCTATCGTTATAAAATAATTCTAGAATACACTTAGTATGTTTTGTCCTCGACATGTAGGCTTCAAAATGGTTCTCTCAATGTCACATAAAATCTAAGTTTATAATGATCTTGCGTTACCAATTTGAGTGGCGTTAAATGGTGCTACTCAAATTTGATGTCATTCAAATTGTTAACAAAGCTACATAACGCCTACCAACTCAATAATGGCCACCAAGTTTTAAAATTACACATTATATAAGGATCGAATAAGTTATTCTGTCGCTTCGCTGGTCATAAGTAGGTGCATCCTACGCTGCATTTTAAATTTGGTGTCGGAATGGAATACACAATTTGCCTCTTATACGTAATTGTTTAATCCAAGGTGAGTCGGTTCATAACGTTGTACATTATAATATAAATTATTTGACATGGAAAATTCCCGAAAACTATTTATCACCGGGGACTGGTCTTTTGTTAGCGCTCTTAGTATTACCTACTTAGATCTAATTCCTTAATATTTGACTTATTATAGTTTTTGCGTTTGTAAGGATTCTTAATATGTAGTTGTATTGCTATTATACATTTATTTGTCCTTTTACGTGCCACTGTACAAGAAAACATAGTTAATCATCTCTAGAAAGAGTTCAACAATGGATCAAAATTTCCCATTTGCATATCATAAAATAAACATTATATGGCGATGAGCGTTGGTCTGATGCCAAACTTGGGTTTCCGCTGTGGTTAGTAGAAACATTAGCGCAAACAAACATTTGGCATCGGCATGGCTCACGAGACAAAGTAATACATAATACATCTCTTCCCGTAATCTGTCCCGGTGTAAGCGATCGGATCCGTCTACGAAATGAATCAGGATGTACACTCCACTGATTTCTCGTACAAAAAGAGTTACAAGATGTCGTGAGCTGGTTTTTATTGAGTAGGTAGGCTTGCTTCACGTTACCGGCAATCAGTAGCTACCTACTATTATCCAATACTTTGATATCTGTATTAAATTGAACGTTTTATATTTTACCTATACATATATCTGTTGTTCTTAAGCCTTCTATTCTTTGTGTTATATAAGCTTTACTCATACAAATTTATAAATATTAAACATCGTATTTTTATATCGATATAAAAGAAGATTTTTCAAAAAGATTTTTAGAATTACTAATCTTACTTAGGTAGGTGTTACCTATATGAAAAACTAGTTAAAATTTATTTTATCTTTTTAATAACACGTCCATTCAATCTTTGCAGAATATAATGGTTATCAGATACAAATAGGTACTATAATTAATCCAATATAAAATAAATAAAGAGTTAAAATTGTAAGCCGCTCATTACAACACCGATAGGTACGTAATTAATTGATCTAGGACGTGTGGACGGTAGCCATTTGCAATTCTATAAAGTATGCCTTACAAAACCCGCGGGATGTACCCGACTTGCATCGTAATTACACTGTTACGAGATCTCAAATGAGCTGCTTATCGATCGATCGATATGCATTATTATTTCCGAGCGTTCGACGTCCATGCAGGATGCGTTTTTTTTTCAACTTCCACGCGAGACCGAAACGGAAATTAATAACGCCCAATCTCAAGATTCTTATCTCCTTCAATGAACTTGTAATGTTAATGGACATTTTATTTGGGGCCCAATTAATTTTTAAAAACGCGCTCAGTGTTCGTTTTTAAATTCTTGTAATATAGGTACATATAACATAGTAAGGATATCGTATATTACAATACGTATTTAAGAAAATACGCGTTATAAAAAATCCCTTTGCTATCTTCGAATATTATTCCTCATCTCCTAAACTTAAAGTAAGCACGTACCTAAAGGGAAGTCATTACATGTTAATACAGACGTTACACATCGCAATCATAACATACAACATTCAAAAGTACTATTTAGGTGCAAATTTATACGTCAGTTAATAAAAAAATGTACAAGCCCGTGATAAAATTGAGCCGCACAAAAACGTTAGCGATATTAGTAGCAGAGTGCAGAAGGCAGGCACTTCCTCCAGTTACATGACACCCGGTCCCCTTATCTCATTCATTGATACATTTATCGCGAGGTCGCGTTCCCTCAGCGCGCTCCACTATCGCATTCTGTCGCAAACGGTCACCACTCACCATTCACCACTCACCACGTACCCGACTTTATGAATTGCTCATTCATTCGAACGACTCACCGCCTCAACCACTTATGCTTTAAATTATGGGGAATACACATAACTATTGTATTACTAGTTCGATAAACTTCAATTAGTATTAACATTTGAGTTTAAACAAAAACGAATTGTTTATTTCATATCCTATATAGATACGTTCACGTAAATAAAATGAATAAAATAATTAATTAATATTCAAAACAAGGATGAGTGTAATTATGTTAAAATAATCTTAATTATAGTCTAGATACGAAAAAATAACAATTCTATTTTAATTGTCCGAACGATAAGATAAAATAATTCCATAACATCGTGCAAAAACGATTATAAAATATTATTTTAACTTGAAAACAAAACAAAAAAAATACTGGCGCCAGACTTAAAACCGGCTCAGTATCTTTAAAAGCTCTTTAATATTGTCTTTTTAAACAGATAAAATAAAGTATTAGACAACGCGCAGAATTATGAAGTAAACCGTTGTACTTTATCTTATCAAAATAAATAGTACGGCGGGGAACTTTTTTGTCTACAATTTGTTTTCCCAAGATGAAAGCAAAGAGGTCTTGTTCTCGGAACGATAGACAGTAGTAGATACAAGAAAACTTCCTGATATTGATATAAATGTATTATGTTTACGGTATTGTATGTCGGCAAAACCACTCGGCGAGCAACGGGACCCGGCTTCTGTTACCTGATGCACTCAATTGCTGCTATCGGCACCCGACTACTTTTAGTTTCCACCATACTTCTGCTTACTAACTGTTAATTCGTATTGTTTTCTACTATAGCATTTGTTGCAAGGCGTTTTTACTCACACGATTAATTAAAAGATAAATATAAACGATATAAAACAAAAAGGATCGTTGCCATACATTTTGTAACACGATACCTACTCGGTCATCCGACAATTAATACGTTCTTAAGCGTCTGTTTTAGATCAAACAAATTATCGCCAATTAGAGGGCGTTCGTCATCGTAACTCGTGTGGGGAATAATTTTAGTTGAACTAGCAAAATCAAGGTTGATTTGTATAAATAGATGACGCACCGAAGGTTCTGGTCTTGAATGAGTAGAATGAATGGTGACAGTCGCGGCGCGCGGTGTGCGCTTGCGCAGCGCGGTGGCGCGCGGGCTTGCGGCATGCGCTCTCCGAACTCCGAACGCGATTCGCGACTGCTTCAGAGTTCAGCCTCATTCACTCGCACGCATGAATGCCGATGGCAGCACGTGCGAAAGACCGTCCGAAGCGTTCGTAGCGAGCGCCGAGTCGACCTTCCGCGGCTAGACTCGCCTCTTAGGTAACCGCATGTTACTAATTATACATTTTATGTTTAGATAAATACACTCATAAAATCAAGCAGTTTTGCACCGCTGTTATATTATTATGATCGCGAGTCGTGACGTTGGTATATTTTGCTGCTAAAGTGGTGTACCGTGACTCACAGCTCCCGTTTAGTTTTAAGATATGATATAACTACTTAGTACGTCAATTTATATGAAAAGTGAAACTATTAAGATATTTTTTTCCTTTCTAACCATATTATTCTACGAGTCTAGTTGTTACATTAAATGGAAAATATAATAATTGAGGTTTTGTTGTTTATTTTAATAATATGTGGAAATCCTATGGGCTATTAAATTTATATTTTGTAATATACACAGTTAAAGTGTCTTCTTAGCCCGTGTAGGCCGATGAACTATATTTTATAGTGTTTTAATTATTTATAAAATTTTTGAAATGGCTTCGAGCTAAATACAATAATAAAATGGTTCTTCAACTCGAAGAGACTTATAGATTTAAAAAAAATTAAGTTGGAACGTGTAGTGTTAACTTTTCATTCTTTTGGCGACGGGTGAAGACGAGGTTAATTTAAATCAGTACTAATAGTACTAATAGTTGATTTAACCGTAATCGGTTACTTGAAGCTGTGAAAGGATTAAGCTTCTTTAATTTGTTTTTTATGATTGACAAGTAGGCACCCCTAAGCGAAGCAAAGATGTCATGTCTGCTTAGAAGCTTTTCACCCTAACTTTAAAACGATCCAACTTGTATTCCCTAGGAAAGGCAATTGCCGGAAGAGAGTACTTAAAAACTGAACATTTCTTACTAAATCTTAAAAGTGGTTCATATGCGTAAATGGCTATATAGTATAAAACAAAGTCGCCTTATCTGTCCCTATACACGTATGCTTGTTTAATCTTTAAAACTACGCAACCGATTTTCATGCGGTTTTTTTAATAGATAGAGTTATTCAACAGGAATAGACCATACTGTAATACATGCATAAAATATGCGAACGAGGTCGGGGTGGATCGCTAGTCTATATAAAGAAGTAAAGTTTGTGTTTGTTAAATTATAAGAGGTAACCTCGGGATCTACTGAACCGATTTTAAAAATTATTTCACCAATAGAAAGCCAAATTATTGTGGAGTGTCATAGGCTATATAAAAAAGGATTGTTAACATTATGCCCAACGAAGTGGGCACGGATCCGCTAGTACAACAAAAATGATTCGCAAAATGTTTTAATAAGCGCATAACTCAATAACAGATAAACCGATTTACATAATTATTTTCTTAGAGTCTTCATGAATGTATGAAGATCATTGTTACGTAAAAGAAAAAAGGGTTTGGGTAGGTTTAAGGCTAGGTACATAGATAAGATAGATACAGAGTGAACGAAGTCGCGTCGGGCCAGCTAGTTTTAAATAAAACCTACCAGGTCAAGTAGATGGATTAAATTTAACGGCTTGACGTGCACAGCCTAAATTTTGATCTTAAGTATGAGAACCTCCTGATCCAGATTGACTTGCCTGTCTAGTTTGTTTCTTTTTGATTAGCTGAGGTCCTGCATTTTCACCTTACTACTTACTTGTACGGTTAACCGGGTGTTTTATTATTGAATGTTAACCTTTAATCGCTCATATAAATTAAGCCGAATGCAACCATGTGCAAGAAGATTTTTCCAGTTACGCAGATTTTTTTTTTATCTTTATTTTTTTAGGGCTTTTAGCTCTAAAGCCATGTCAGCCCCATCATCAAAAAAATTACAATAATTACAAATTATTTAAGTATATATGTCGATTAAAAATCTAAATAAAAATTTTGCCTGGCTTGAAGTTACGGAGATGGACGCGTACAAACAACTTTTGTTTTATTGTGTTCTATATTATAGTCAAATTATAAATGTTATTGAAATTTATTATGAAAAAATAAACATAAACACTTTGTTCCGCATGAAGTTGGATGTTTTTTAGAGCTGAGGTTTTAGAGTATAAAAGCAAATTGTTTTGAAACTTCTTGAGAAAGTTAACCATAATAAATATTTCAAACCTAGCCCTAGTGCATTATACGAAGAATGAATCAAAGAAATATGCATTTTTCGTGACGTTTTTGAGAACATTAAGGACACCATCATTGTTTATAGAATAAATTCTAACAAAGAATTATGGAACGACGTACATTATGTTAATTTATAATTATACCATTTTAAATGCACCCAAAGGAGCCTTCTTGGAATAAGAATCAGTTTATGCAGATACGTAATTATTAATTTCATCGTCCGTCGGCTTCAATTTGCTTCAATATAATTAAGAATTTAATCCTTTTTTTGGTATATTTAAATTGTTTTTTAATAATTCTACAAAACACTTTTTGTACATTTTAATCTAACATACTTATACTTATAAATTCTCTGTAATAACAAAGAGACTTACGTCGATATCCAATAGAATGTTTTTCAAAAACTTGATTCTTTTTTAATTTGGAAACACACACTTGCACTGCCAATTGCACCATAATATACTGATATCACGGATACGAAGTGTTCTTCCTGGCGGAAGAGTCCGGGCAGATTTGAGCTAGAGCATTTGCTGGTCCGCACATGCGCCTTCCTCTCCGGGGCGTGACCTAGACCCTGAAAACGCCACCCCCTCGCCCACGCAAACTGGGTTACTATGGCAACCGCGAAATGTGCAACCAAAAAATCCATCTAATTCCCTTCAAAATCAACTAAAAACCACCCTAAAATTGACACACAACACCCAACAAACATCTCCTTTGTTAGTTGTCAACTTCTTAAATTATAAGGGAAATATAAAAATTCATGCATCGTTTATTAAAGGTTGTTTAAGGAAGTAATGCATTACCTACTGAGCTCGCCCCTCCCAATGAGCTGCGGAACGAAGACGGCATTGGTGTGTTCATGGTATGGTATGGGGCCTAGCCTTCCGGGAGCCATTATTGATGACAAACAACACTGAAATAGGTTGCAAGCCTGTGGGGCTTTTAACAAATTACCGCAAGCTTTTACTACACTAATTGACAATTACAAGACTGGTGTGGTCATCCTAATTACAAAATATTGATGTCACATTAGACTACTCATTCAATTAAAGCGAATACGCCAACAAAGGTAGGTACTCTCTGTGTAAAAAAGATAGATTGTTTTTTATGAGGGCAAAGTACATTCAGAACTTACAGTATACGAGAATATTTACCATCTCTATTGTTTAATTTTGTGTTAAGTTCAGTCAAGTTCAGGCCTGATTAATTATAAGCAAATGTATACTCTTTAATCCTTCAAAATATTTAATCAGTATTTTCATATTAATCATCCAGATTAACAACACAAAGCAACCTTCGTAAAGGATAAGAATAATGATTGACTAAGTATTATTAGTAAGTAAGATATTGAATTGAAGCTCGTTTTGAAAGCAAGTCAAATCATTATAATTGTTTGAGCTAATATTATTAATTTTCACTGAGTAAAGTGTTGTTTTCAGATTTTAAAAATTATTTTATCTGTTAAAGAAGGTCAATGTATAGCATATACTACCTCGAGAAGCATAAAACGTCGAGTTTTCAACAAGTAAAACTTCGGTCAACTTTATATATTAAAGAACTGTATAATGTCAAGTACTTCCAAACAGTTCGTATGAATATACTCACCGACGGTTGCATCAATGTTCGTTTTTCTCGAAGTTAATTTCACACAATGCCCAACCTAAGGTGTGTCTACAATTTTATTTAGCTTATAACGGACTCATTTGCATTTGAAATACGTTTTATTGCAAAGGTAGCCCGCCCGTGTAAACTCCCACGAGATTATGCTTTGATAAATACGGATTAGATGGACTTCGACACCTACTAACCAACGATTAGCTCTTCTAAACCTACACCTATTGGTTAAGTCAGTACAACAGGTTTGTATTAAGCACAATTACCAAATTATTGCTTAAAATTATCTCAGGAACTCCCACATTGGTATCAAGTTGAGCCAATAACTTGTTTCGTCGGCTCCGATGCAAATCATGGCACACGTACATTTCATTCACAAGTCGGAATAAATAATAATCGTCAAGGATAGTAACCAATTGAAAATGTGCAGTTATTCCAATTACAAAATAATGCATACCAAGACCGCACCGATTTGGAATGTAGGTTGACTTTACTGAGGAGTTAAATTGCTATTTGTCGTTGCCTGCTCAATAAGTATTGTATTTTATTATATTGTTTTATTATGACACATATGTTTAGCTGTTACGTAGGTTTAAACAAAAGAAATCAATTTTCAATTGACTATAAAACTAGAACGACAGATTTAATATTAAAAACGTTCTAAGCATTGATTAAATTGTTATTTGTAAATTACTTAATAAAATAGACTTCTGATCTTATAGATAACATCTTTAGAAAGATCAATAATGTTTCTTATACTTTAAAATAAGATAGTTCTATGTATTGAAATGAAACAAAGATATATTTTATTTTATAATTTAATAAAATTTCTCAATATAAGAATATGTCTGATTCCATCTTTATAATACAGAGCATTTCAAAAAGGGCGCACTGTTCAACTACAAAAATACAACCTTTTGTATCTTTAGCGGACTCTACGTTACGTTAGACTGTGGACGTGTTTTAAATTAAAATAAACGCACAATATACGACCTCCTTACACTTGTTTATTTACAATAAAAAGATAATTCATTAAGAACTGAATGGCTTCTAAATTAAAGTCTGAAACCCGCTGGAATAGACCGAGATCGTGTATTGCACTTTACAAAAAATATTTACATAAATAGCAGTAAATAATTATTTATATACAAATAATGTTTTTCATACACCGATTAATTATAAATGCACTGCAAGTCACAAAAGATACCCAAGGTTGAAGGGAATATCATGCATTTGTTAAAATAAATACTTTCTTAATGAAATATGTACAATGCGATCTATATTGTCTACATTGACTAAGTTTAATGCAATTAAGGGTTGAAAATGGCAGTTTTTGGAAATTTTGGGGGGGTATACAAACCAATCGGGAGCTGAGATTCTATTTTGAAATGTGACACTTAGATGGAATAGACAAGGCCTACAGGTGATTTATTAAACGTTTTTCGCACCAATAAAATTGCTTGTAGGATGAGAGCTTATAATAGCGTTTGACTCGAGTTCTCAAAGGCGTACGATTCAGTACGAACTACGTTCTATATAGACGTTTCACTTCCCGAGGGAATTAGAGGATTTGGAAGAGTTTCTTTAGCTCCACCATCAGCTGCCAGTCGGTCTTGATCAAGTCGTCTCTGAAGTAGTCTTTGCACGCGTCGATACTGGCACGAGAGATCTGTAATAGAACAAGGACACATTGTAGATGCTATATTGTAAGTGGATGTAAAAACGAAATTCTGTTCTTTGGAAAAGATTTCATAAAATAATTAAAATATCATCTGCAACTGCAATGAAATAAACCTAGTCTCAATTGGACATATTGAAAAGAGTCATTATACAATTTATCATTAAAAAAAACTCATTTTCTGACCGTCATAATTCTTAAGAACTACTATAGATTTTGAATAAAGTTAATGTAGAGATAAAACGGTTCCTACAACAAATTAATTACTAATTCCCACTCGATTTCACGTGTCAAATTTAGTCCAAATTCGACTCCCGCCTACTGGCATGACCATATAAAATTGTTTAACGACCTCGCCGCCCAGCTTTAACCATATTACGGAGGGCCTTCGCTGCAGCCTTGTATAAATGGAAACGATGAATGTAGCCGGGTTTCATTCACGACCCAGTTCTGAGCATCGATTCTGGCGCTGAATGGTATGACGTCATAGGAAAATAGGTTGTGCAAGTAGGTCGCGACCCGGGATCCACCCTGTCATTGAGCAAATCGCGTTACCTCGGTGGACGTAGCCTCTGCTATATATAGCTCGATGGCCCTTAGCTATAATCTAGTTGTCGCTTGTAATAACAAAAATTGGCGCTTCAGAACCTTGATCTATTTAGTGGTCATATAGCAATATTCATATACCAAAATTTATCTCTTTACTAGGCGCGACTGCAGTTTTGTACCCTCGCCATGTTGTTTGACATAAAATTAAGAAGGCGTAAGACACTTCATTATTTTTAAAAATAAATTTCCAAACCCGACTGGTTGCAGGGAATGGTGCGTTCAAACACGCATTAGCATACATTAAGAGTCAATAAATATTGAATGTAATGAATTTATATTACTAAAAATCAATAACTATATTTACATATATAAATCTATAATTAATTCAATCGCTATTATTCTAATAATAGAATCATAATATCAATCAAAGCTAAACCAATGATCTTTTACTCTGAGATATATTTAACGATTTCGATAACGACATATTATTATAACTCTATTTGTATGCGTTTAGAGGACATCGCCTAGCTTAATTTAGCCACAACACAATCTCGTAATGTCATCAATGAAACTGCTTGCGAATATATTATCAATGGAGCTTCTAGAATGAGATTTGACCCGGCCATTGTAGCTGTGTGCAGTGGACTCGTGGATGTGTAACTTGGGAATGTGAACTTTATTTTAACGGATATAAGGTTTATTATCTATGTTAGAGTAAGAATATCGACCTGAATGGAGCTGTATCGCATCTATGACCTAATAAGTTACCACCTAGCTGTCTACAGATAGCTACAGTACAAATTTACAACTAAAATAATATAATGCAACAATACGAAGGAAACACTAAAATTTGTTTAAAAATTTTGAGGTTTGCCCACTTTTGATCTCTATGGCTCTCTCTATTGGCTATTTAAGAACCCAAAATAATTACATTGTATTTTATACAGGCATCTTAACTAGTTCTCGTATAAATAAAGAAGAAGCAGCATTCAAATGAAAATTAAGTAAATTCATTGTACTAGCATATATTTTCTATGTATATTTTCTAAAAGATCAACTAGAGTTTCTTACCGTTTCTTTTTTGTAGATGTTTGACTTGGACTTTAAAAAAAACGCAAAATTTAAATGTTTCATATTATTAATTAAATACATAACCGCATGTCAGCTTAAACCAAAAGTTTTTCATTTTTATCTGCTTTAGTGGTTTATGAGATTATGGTTTTATTGAAACGAAAGGTCCATTGCATACATAGGTAGCATGAAGTATCGCGTGGAAAGCGATGACGTCACACAACCGAAAATAGAGCGGCCTTCTAACGGGTTACGGAAAACTGCCGACAAACTAGCTCTGTTCGATACTACGGTATCGCTTGATTTTGTGCAAAAACATTGTTATATATTAAACTTAATAGTTATTGACGGATGATATCTCATAAAAGGCATTTTATTATTATAAAAGCCATAGTAGACAATTTTGTCTACTTCAATAGATCGTCGCACAAGTGCATCGCATCAAAATTCGTATGTTTTCGCAGATTTCATTTTTTTTTATTTTAATAATATAATAAATTTCTTAAAGAAGCAACATTATCGGTAGGCTTGTCTGCGTGTCATCAGGCTTGACTTACAGCGTACCGATTACTAAGGGACTATCAGTCTATGCGTTATATGTCAAAGTCAGAGTAAAATCTTCATTCAACTAGGCTACATATAGTAACACTTGTGAATCGTCGTGGTATTACAAAACATTTACCACCGGTTCGGAAGGCTGTTTCTTCAGAGAAGATAGAAACTGACGTCTATGCATATAGCTGTATAGCAACATTCAGTAGCAGCGAGCCGGTCCTGCGACCCAGTGACCTGATCAATGAAACCCGCCCATTCTAACGCTGCATTCACGCAACATTTTTGCAATGAATGAATGAATGAATGAATGAGCGAACTCCGCCTTGTGAATTGCTCTTGTAAGACGAATTTTACCTATTCATAGAGCTATTTGTCTACAAAATAAATTTATTAAAATTTATACAGATTTTTTAAAAAATTGAAACGTTAATTCATTAATTTCTTTGTTATTAAGGTGTTTATCAATGGAACTGTACATCAGTTTTTCACATTATATTTAAATACATGATGAGTGTTATAAAAATTACGATGTAAGTAGTAATAACAATGTATGTGACAAATTTTTCAGGCAAAAAAGGTAACAATTGATTCCAGGCTAAAAATATAATCTGTATAAAGGGCTGATTCCTTTGATCCCCTGATTCCTGTTTCCTTTTACTATAGCCTAAGTCTTACAACAAATGTTTAAAAGTTATGAAAGTTTTCTATCTATCAACATATTATATTAGTCTATTTACATAGCCTAGGCAAGATAATGATCTTTAAAACGCCCCTTGACTTATTTATTTATTGAATTTTTTTACGTTTAATTACACTTTGCTTGAAAACACTGCTTGTAGCAAGCAGTCTTTAGGCAATCATCAGAAGAGAAAATATACGAACAGGCTTCTTTAATCCAGGATTATAAACAAGCTAGTTAGCTCCATTCATTCGTCCTCTATAGTTAAGCTATGTATGAACTTGTTCTACTTGCTTTTAGCATCGATTTTTACGGTGCCGCGGGCGAGGCGTCGTACATTTTTCCACTTCTAAATAACAACATGGTAATACTATGTTATTCAAAGACGGTAGCCCTTTCTAGGGCAATTTATTGGACTGTATACTTATATGATTAAGTTGAAAGCGTATTTATTTAAAACTAGTTTTTACTACCTATATCGTTTTTGGACTCGCCTAAAAATTGAACGAACGAACGAACGGGATGTTCGTTAAGGTCATTTTATGTACGTAATAGCCTAAACTTAACATTCACTTACAATGCGGCTAGCGATTGGTAAAGTAATTTCCAAAATCAGTTATATGGGGAAGTGAGCACATCCTGTCTTGGGGTTGTATTGGACTAATACACCATATTTTTATATACCATATGTTAATTTAGCAGAGACGCCCCTATGAAGTCACAATCTCACAAACTGTACCTCGACATTATATTACCTTAGTAGTCCATTCTAATATTATAAATGCGAAAGTAACTCTGTCTTTCCATCACGCTAAAACTACTGAACCGATTTGAGCGAAATTTAGTACACGGACGGTCTTTTAAACTGGAAAATGGATTAAAGGGAGGCAAGGGGTCGTCAAAGTTTATATGAAAGTCCACGCGGACGGAGTCGCGGGCAGCAGTTTTTTATAAATACTTTTTAAAGGCCTTACACAACTCAGGCCTTACATAGCTAGTGGGATATATATCTATTAAAATACTTCGCTCTGTACAATAACACACAGATAAGTACCTACTTATTCCATGAATGAACAATACACGATAACGTTGCGATCAAACAATTAGATAACGGTGACCTTACTTTAACACGAATTCTCACGGATTAGCTAAGATTCGAGATTATGTCAGATCTAAATATATGGTTTTAATCATGGTTTATAGTCTACATGATTCGACTTAGGCCTTTTGTACACAGTTTGCTGAGCACGATCCAACTTTTGTGTAATATTCGAGTTACGTAGTATTACTAAACAATTATTTCCCGACGATTTGAAAATCAGTTTTTACAGAAAAGAACCCTCAAAAGAATCTCTGTTAATTGTTCTTTTAAAATAAAAACGTACAAATGGTAATTAATATACCTACACAACTACAAATGAATTAAAGTATTACACGCTATAACAAAAAAGACACAACTCCATAATACTTATATTAAAACTTGGTTAAGTACACCCAAAATCATATAAAGATCCTACACTAATCACCACTAAGGATCAATCCCGAACTTCAACACCAGTAATATAATCTTCGTAATACATACAAAGTTTTCATTTCATACCCATATTCTAGGTGTACTAATGTTTGCGTTGCACAAACAAACAGACGAGCGAAACAGACGCAACACAGGGCAGAGCCGTTTACAATAAAGATGCCCTGTTTCCGTTCTATTCTCGAGCGCTAATATTTGCTCGCTCGCCGAAGGGACACGCAATTGCGGGCCCGTATACGTTGTGTAGTGCTAGTGTGTACATTGTTGACACGTGTACTCCACTCTGCGAGATGTTGGTACCTTCGAGACACTACAATGATTAGCCCGATGATTGTAGTAGTAGTGTAGAGAATGGGTCATTATTTATCGTATTATATATAATTTATAAGGTAGCCAAACGTTTTTCAAACAAACCTCAAGTTACTTTTAGAAAACAATTGAAATCTGCGCACGAACCAACTGCAGTTATATTTAATACACATATTTTCATAAAGTATCATTATGAGTCAATAAACAAATAAATTCTTTCCTAAACCTTAAAGCTTTTTTAGACAAATAGAAACCAAAAATTAGTAAGTACATCTGAAAATGTTTCTTTGTTTTTACACGATAATGCTCATCTCTGAAGCTTCAGATCGAAATTAAATTTCTTATATTCTTACTAGCTGTGCCAGCGACTTCGCCCGCGTAGAAAAGTGACTTTGGGCAGCATTTTTGAAAATGCCTAACCCGCGCCAACAAACGTTCAGCAAGTTCAACGTGATTCTTTAAATTGCCATAACTTT